>AYEL01081806.1:0-59009 GCA_000484575.1 Olivierus martensii | reverse complement strand
CCGCCAATCGGAATCGGCCGTCCGGGTCTCCCGCCACTATTTCCAGCTGGGCGATCTGTCCGTGGATGCCGGGATCCGGGTCGGTGACCGAAACTACGGCCAGGACGGTCCGCGGATCCGGATCCATCAGCGTGGCGAAGTAACGAACCGAGATTTCCGGCGGGTGCAGGTTGACCGGAATCACCTGGATGTGGACGGTGGCCGAACTGGCCCGGACGTCGCCGGTTCGGAACTTGGGTCCTCTGTCTTCGGCCACCACCGACAGTCGGTAGCTCGACTGTTTCCGGTGATTGAGGGGTCGGGCTAGAGTCAGCGCTCCTCGGGTGGGATGAATGGCGAACTGCCAAGTGGGCCGCGACAAGCGATAGTAGATTTGGCCGTTGACTCCCAAGTCCGGATCGAAAGCGCTGACTCGCAGCAGGCTTCGATACAAAGGGGTGTCTTCGGACACGTTAACTCGGTATTCGGTGGGATAGAAGAGCGGATTCAGATCGTTAGTGTCCAGTATGGCCACGTTGACCGTAGTCTGGGCTTTGGTTTTGATCTTCCTGTGGCCGGCGTTACCCAGCGTGGCTCGCACTTCCAGTCGGTACCGGTCCTGATACTCGCGGTTAAGTACGGCGTGAGTGCCGGTCCGAGTGCGGATGGCCAGGAAACAGAAATCGCCGATCCGGCGAGCTTCCGCCTTGAAAAAGCGATCCTTATCTCCGGAAACTATCTTGAATCTGACCTCCAGTGCCGGGTCGGACACGTACAGGCCCATCATTTCCGGACAAGTGACGTAAGTCTTAGACACGGAGTTTTCCGGAATGGTAGTGTTGTATTCGGACCGCGTAAACCGCGGCCCCTCTCCTCCGCTGCGGACGCTGCCTAGCAGCAACGGCAGTAGAGTGGCGATCGACCAGTAGCTCGTCATGGTTCTTCCCCTTTTCGGCTGGCAGCCAATCTGTAAAAGAACAAAAGATTCGTAAATACGGCTGGTTCCTTCCATTTCCGCTTATATAATAAATAATTTCGCCAACGGAAGAAACGTCTGGGAAATAAATCGCTTCTGTCCGTAATAATAACCATTCGGAAAGGTTACTCTTCCCCGAGAAAGTATGGCGCTGGGTAAGCGATTACGATTCGTTTCCGCGGTTACCTATTGGATATGGCCCCTACTTAAATAACAGAGAATATCGACCTCGATATTCTCGAAAAAGTCGACGGATGACGTCTATTATCGACGTTGTATAAAACGCGCGGATACACCGACCCGCCGGTATACGTATAGGAAGGGTAGAAAAATTCCCTAGTTTTTCCGTATGATGCCAAACATGAGAAACTTATTCGATATTTATTATCTAACCACCTTTTTTATAAAGGTTTCGATAAATATAACCATTCGGAAAGGTTACTCTTCCCCGAGAAAGTATGGCGCTGGGTAAGCGATTACGGATAGTAATTCATTCGTTTCAGCGGTTACCTATTGGATATGGCCCCTACTTAAATAACAGAGAATATCGACCTCGATATTCTCGAAAAAGTCGACGGATGACGTCTATTATCGACGTTGTATAAAACGCGCGGATACCACCGACCCGCCGGTATACGTATAGGAAGGGTAGAAAAATTCCCTAGTTTTTCCGTATGATGCCAAACATGAGAAACTTATTCGATATTTATTATCTAACCACCTTTTTTTATAAAGGTTTCGATAAATTTGCGTCTATTAATAAAGATATAATATTATTTAGCTGAGAAAAATTTACCCCCGTATTCACCAACCAAGTGTCAATTCGCAGATCGTATAAATCGGGATCGAATTGTGAACTCCGATTATTTTTCTTTCGTATTCACCAACATTTTTTGAAGCCGGATTATTCGATCGGCTGTTTAACTCTTGCCGCTTTGTAAGAATAGCTTCGATTTGTTGATTTATATCACGTGATTTTATGCGCAAAGATTGTATTTTTGCACGTGTTTTTCAACATGGAGGTCGACTCCTTCTTGGAGAATTAATCCGTCGATAAGGACGAGTTGAACTACCACTGACAGTTGGAGATTAACTCTCGAAATTTGTTGTGGTGAATACGAAAAATGGGAGTGATCTTGGATCCGAGTATTAATTCACTGTGGTGAATACGGCCGTTAAAGTATTAAAATTACTGTACTATCTCTTATAAAGAAAATTGTATATTCTTTCGATAAATTTGCGTCTATTAATAAAGATATAATATTATTTAGCTGAGAAAAATTTAAAGTATTAAAATTACTGTACTATGTCTTATAAAGAAAATTGTATATCCTCGATATATATTGGAATAATAATTAAAAACAGTTACCGGTGAAAGTAAGAATCGAAAAACATAAAACTGTAGTACAGTAAATAGTTTTAGAAACAAAGTTGTTAATCTTCCTTTCGAGACGTGATAAAGAAGACGAAACTGTAGCTTAAAAATTGTAAATGTTCTTTGGCCCGTTACGTCGCCGATAGCTTTATTACGCGCCAAAGAAAAATAAAACTGGTCGATGAACTACCAATAGAATGTGTCGAAAACAACGCGTCGATGGTATCGAATGTAGGTGCGGTTGCTTACCGAGAAGTTCGGCTTCTTAAAAATAATGTCTGAAAAAGTAAAATTAAATTATCTTCAGTTTTAGGTTTACGTAAATCGATTACGCGTGTTGAGTATTATTTTTAAAACACCGAAGTTGGAGTTTTAGTGTTTCGAAAATCTTTTTTCTAAATTTGTCCCTTAAGTAACTTTTTTAATCGACAAACATTATTTACTGAGCCATAGAAAATTATTCCGTTTTTACTGTTTATTTTTAGTTAAGCGCGGTATTGTAATTTTAACGGCGGACCGGATTACTAGCGAACTCCGGGACCGAATGCGTGATATCGAATAAATTTTCCAGTATTTTCGATTAAGCTATCGCGAGAAAATAGTGCTAAAAAGACTGTTTAGCGCGGTCGAATGTTTCTCGTTTTCCAATTATTGACAGATTTTTGATCTTCGCCGCTGCGAAGGTTTACGGTTTCTTTAATCGCTTTTTCAAATTTCACTTGTAAATAATTTTAATAATTACGACCTCTCTTATCGGATAATAGTGTTTTAAGCGTAGTTTTTCTTTTACGCGAATTATGGGCCTTTATACCGTTCTCGAACACTTTTTACCTTTACGTTTTTTAATATAAATAATGCCGTAATTTTGTTTGGCTTTATCGATTATTCGTTTAAAGTTCTCGATTATTATTGGCTAGATTTCTTCGCTTTATACCAGTGTCTATTACACGCACTATTTTTAGCTTATTTTTCGAATGAAATTGAGGCTTATACCGTAGGGCTGGTGTCGGCCGTTGTCCGCCTCCACTAATAACTTTTGAATTAATTAGTACATTTTTACGAAATTCGGTAGTGATGTTTTATCGTTAACGATCGCTTCGATGCCACTTAATTAGATCCCGCCAGATGATTTAATCCTACCAGATTACGTATCATTTTTCATTAAAAATTTTATATTTTTGATACTAGTTGGCGCTAAGTGCTAGCGGTGTAGGTGTAACGCGTGGCTTCCTTAATGTCGCTATCTATGGCCACGACAAGGCGAGCGCCTCGACGCGATGCTATCGCGTTGTACTAACCAATGACGCCACATATACCGGTAATTTGTAACGCTACGATGACACGGCGTAGCCGCGATACTGATGTGGTGGTATTATCTACGCTGGTAAAACCATGGTTATAAATGACGCCACATATACCGGTAATTTGTAACGCTACGATGACACGGCGTAGCCGCGATACAGATGTGGTGGTGACATCTACGCTGGTAAAACCACGGTTATAATTGACACGAAAAGCCAATAGATCACGAATATCATAAATAACTGGATAATAAAAAACACATTCGGAAAGTGGGCGAGTTTAGTTCTCTCCGAAACCGCTTTGTTTTTAACAAAGCGAAGCTAAGTGAAAAGTGAGCACCCATCGAAATGTACTTTCTATATGGATGTTCTTTTTAAAATACAGAAATTTTTAAAGTAAACTAACTCCGTTATCGTCGTCTTCTTCGGGTTTTCATTGTCACCGTTACACCCGTATTTGCCACGTTAATTTTATACGTAACCTATAACACTTAGACATTTAAACTAAAAAACAGACATTTAAATCGAGAAGTTTAAATGTTTCTCTTTACCTTTTTACATTTTTTTATCCGCTGTCCGTCTTTATATTTTTCTTTATTCGCTTTATATTTTAAAGTACGAATTAGTTTATTAAGAATAAGCGGTATCATAATCAAAAATCGGTACAAATCGCAGAAATTGCGAGTAAAGCCGGCATTACACGAGATATATTCGGTTAAATCTAAAATAATATCGGGTGAATACCAATTAACATATTTTTGCCCTTCTTATTCTTCTCTTCAAAATTATATAAAAGATATAAACATCACGGGGATTTTAGAAAGACTTTAATAACAATATCGATAATAAAGAGAACAAAAAAGTAACACGTACGTCGATGAGATGTCTTCCTTCATCGTAATAAAGAATTTCAAACTGTCGATAGCAAACAGTAACGTTTAATTTTCGACCCCGAACGAAAACTTCCCGTAGCCACGCAGTTTAATTTATATTCTAAATTTATAGTATAATAGGTCTACCGATGATCAAAACTAAAGAGAACAAAAAAGTAACACGTACGTCGATGAGATGTCTTCCTTCATCGTAATAAAGTATTTCAGACTGTCGATAGCAAACAGTAACGTTTAATTTTCGATCCCGAACGAAAACTTCCCGTAGCTACGCAGTTTAATTTATATTCTAAATTTATAATATAATAGGTCTACCGATGATCAAAATTAATACGTATAAAATATATTATTTTAGTGGCTGGCCCGACCCCATACGTAAATCTAGCGCTGTATGTTATAAGCGATTAAAGGTCGAAGTAGCTTTTCGTCATATTATCGTTCCGACATATAAGAGAGAGTAGTTTTATTCATAAAAAATATTATCCGTTATTTAAAACTAAAACTAGTTTTTAAAGGTTACAGCTTTCGTATTATATAACTTTGGTAACAAAGAAAAGAAGATATTATATACACATCTCCGTAATATCGATAACAACGCGCAAATTAAGAGAATATTGTAGCATTGTTCGTCGCATCCGACATCTGAAAACCGGAGAGGAAGTATCGAATTCCCGATGGCCAGTTTCTCGAGCGGATGGAGATCGACGATATATATAAATATACTGTAACATGGATTCATACGATTACAGTAAACATATTTCCAGGATACATTAATCCGCGTCTATTAAACTTACGTAATTTAGCCAATTCTCGGTTTACACACGAATACCGGCACCGAGTCGAAACAGCCCGAAAATATACACGATAAATACCGTATCATATTATAAAAATAAATCATTTTAATTTTTCGTAATTAGAAAACAGCGTAAAACAATATAATTAATATTCTATACAGTAGTCTATATATTTGCGGGCAAATTTCGAAAGACGACGTCGAGAAAGGAACACACAAAAAGTTTAATTCTTTCTTCCCGGCCACGGCTGTATTAGTAATTTAATTTTTTTTTTTAATTCATGTATTTTGTTCGAATTTTTAATTAAAACGATTAAAAATAAAATAAAATTTTCGTCGGAAGTAGCGAGGCGGCTTTCTAAGAAATCCTTTAGGATGGCGTGGTAGTTCTGGATTAACACGGGAGATCCCTATATCTTATGTAAATGATTCTCTAGCTTTCCTACCGGTAGTTATTAAGCGGCGCGACTATTCCAGAGTCCATCACACCCGTGGTCGGGTCGGCCATAGGTGAAGGATACGCCGAGTCGAGAACTTCCCCGAAAATCTTTTACTATACCTTGTATATAAATGTATTATCTAGAATACATTTATAATTTATGCCGTAAAATTGTGTAAAAGTTATATCTTCGCGTATCATAATTTGTTTAAAAGTATCTGCGTAAATAGTAATCCGCGTTACTAGTTAAATTTAATAATTAAAGTACCGCGCGATATAAAGAGAAATATAGAATAAATGTAAACACGCTTTTAATGATATATTATTTTTTTAGCCTGAAAGCTTGTATATAAATGTATTATCTAGAATACATTTATAATTTATGCCGTAAAATTGTGTAAAAATTATATCTTCGCGTATCATTGTTTAAAAGTATCTGCGTAAATAGTAATCCGCGTTACTAGTTAAATTTAATAATTAAAGTATCGCGCGATATAAAGAGAAATATAGAATAAATGTAAAACACGCTTTTAATGATATATTGTTTTTTTAGCCTGAAATGAAACTCGAATGGGACGCCAGTACGATAAAACGGAATAAGTTAATAAATTATTTATTAAATTTTATTAAGATACCGATGGAGAAGGAAAGGCGAGAACCGAGTCGTGGTCAACGCCATAAAATTACGAAATTTAAATAAATAGAAATTGGAAGGACCAGTAAAATGCGTGGACATATTTAGATGAATATATACGCGTACCTATATAAAGGACCGTATTAGCGTAAGAATATTTACAACCTACAAAAATCGGGTGAAGGCGAAATAAACTGGCTAAAGTATAAATATGGTAGAATACGCGGATGGTAACTATAAAACCCACGACCGAAAATAAGTCGTGATCCGCGTATTCCGACACCGGTTACAAAACGTCGTCTAGTAAGAAACTTTTCGTCGGTCGAAGAACACGGATACACAATTTTTACACGGATTACGATAGGCGGAAAGATAATTTTACACGAGTTTACGGCGTAGACTTTTCGAAAGAATTACGATACAGATATATAGTTTCCAAATATAGTAGTTAGGATTCTAGAAATTTGTTACCAGTTAATTATACAAACTTTCATAATCCCGACATATACGGGCCCATAGACGACTACACGTCGAGTAAACTCGGCAAAAGATGGCGTACAGTTATTAATGTAGTAGTAGATAGGCTACAATTTCCACCATACGGCGCGCAATTTTTTAAATTACTACAAGTGTTGGAACTACTTCTCCTCACGCGATAAAAAAAGGGAAATAGAAAGTCCCGAAAGGGGGTCGCTTTCTATTTTAGGACGGAACCGCTTCCAGAAATAACCGGGGCCGCTCCCGACACACATTTTCCCGGGCCCGACCCCCGGAAAAATAACCGGGCCAAACAATTGGTGGCCGATTCTATAGGCGCCTGTTGTTATCGGTCATGGCGGACGATTTTCGTATCGGCCATACCGGTTAAAACTTTTCGGCGTTTCCATAAAATGCCATTTTGCTCCGGTCATTGAGAAAAATGGTGACGAATAAAATCCTGGCCAAATAATTTTATAATGTTTAAGATCTTTCGTTTAACCGAAATACCAAAATTATTTTTTAAATTATCTTTTTATGTCGCGCCATTTCACCCATTATTTTAAATTATTGTTAAATATTATCTTTACATTTTATATTTCCTTAAACACGATATTGGCTGTAGGCTAATTTACTTATTTTTATTAACTCCGAGTAAATGCGTAAAACCCGTGTGGTTAACTCGGTTCCGATGCCATTACCTCACCATCTATCCGATCCGAAATACTTTCGTATAATTTTTATCGTCAAAAATGTGATAATTCTTAGTTTCTAAGCTTTAATAACAAATTTAACCCTATCGTCCCTATTTTTAAATATAAACTTAATATCTCCTTTGGCCCATTCTTTCCTAACCATAAATTAATTTAAAATATACAATCGGATATTAATCCTGGTTTCGTTCGATGACCATGAAATTGTTACCGATTATTCGTACGTTTTATCGTTTCCGCTTTAATATGTCGAGTGACCATCCATGTTCCGGAAGAATCCTCGTTAAAATAGACATCTCTTACCCAACCTTCTTTATCCCTTATCGAGCCTTTCTTATTAACATCGAACAAATTATTTGTAAAATTCGTTAATTCAGACATTTTTTTTGCAGCATTCCGTACGAATTGTTCCAGATTCGCGGAGGAACATCGATGACCCAACACATTTTTTATTTTATTCGTATTAATAGACATCGTAAGTAAAAGTTGTTTTCGCCAGATCACCCGAGTTTTATAGCCTCGAACGCGAAGAGTGAAACAACCTCGTTATCGGAATGAAAACCTGTAAGACTGCCGTCTGGCGGGCCAATAAGTAATTGAATCGTACGAGAATCGTATCGTATTCTGTACGCTAAATTTTCGATTGGTCAATCGCTATGTAAATTCGATGGTTAGATACGCCAATTATTATACGGCTTAGCCTACTATCTTTTTTTTTGGACGTCAACCATCTAGAACTGTAGAGTCTTCGAGCGTCATCTTTTTTTTTGGACGTCAACCATCCAGAACGGTAGAGTCTTCGAGCGTCGGTAATACGCCGACGCTCGAAGACAGCGTCGGCGTATTACCGACTTCTGTGATAGTATTAATGCGCGCGGAACAGTCGATTTGGATGTAAAAGGTAACGCCGTCAATACCAACCGTGTTTACTTTTATGTAATTGTCTCTCTGGGTTTTCGGTTTTCCGTATCGAATAAACACTCATTGGCTTCGTTCGAAGGTTAATCGCGCAGTCTTTCGAGAACGACTTTTAAAATTACAACTCTCCACCAATTTAGAACACGGTTAGAATCGATTGGAACGCGCAAACATCGTGGCGCATCCTATCATCGTGTATATTATACACTCGCGGATATCGCGTGTTAAAATCGTGTTAATATCATTTTTTTGTACGCTTATAGGTTATTTATCAAAATTGTCATTATTTTATGGCATTTTACTTTTAAGGTGGCCAATAATTTAGTGGACTATATCGTCGGCGTAGTGATATAAATGAATTTCGGCTCTCCCATACACACCATACCGACTTCCGAAGCTGTCGTCGAGTATAAATGATTGACAGATTTTTTTTATAATTATTATTTTACTCGAGGACTTTTGTAATTGATGAATAATCGGCAACTGGCCACCCTATAAGATATCACTTTCTACCTAATGAGGCGATGATCGATTCCGAGTCGCCCACCTCTAGATTTTTTTCGTGCCGATCCAGTCATCGATTTCCTCTTCATTATCCGATCGACCTGGTAACTGATGTAAGCGACTAGTAGTAGAATCAGAAAAATTCCCCGTCATTTATTATCTGAAAGGATGGAACTGGCCTAAAATTAAAAGTAAAGACTACATACGAATATTGGTTATCGATCTTATCCACATCGACACGCCTACTTATATAATCCGTGTTATACGAAATATGTTCGACAAATGATGTACGCATATTTTTTATCGTTATCTTATTCTTTTCGAGTTTTAGCCGCTAAACCATATTTGTTAGATATTAAATGTCAAAGGCAGTTCAATACTTTAAGACACCCACAACCACGGCGGGGCGTCGAGTAAAGAATAGTGTTCGGTGAATGGGACCAAAACTCTCTCGAAAATCTGGAGATAGGGATCCAGGAATTGAATCCTGCCTGGTGGCAAACAACGCTTTACTATAAAGCCATCCGGATTCGATTCCTGATCTCGCATCTGTAAATTTTTCGTGTATCGGGTTCGATCCATTAAGCGTCATCCTTCACCCATGGAATGACTGGCAATTTTGTTCTAAAATAACGGATGGCGATGTAAATTAAAAAACGTTAATTTAGAACAATAATCCAATAAAATAATCGATTTAAAGATGTTAAGATTTAACATAACCGAATTTAAAGAAAAAGACGAAATATTAAATTCAATGGTGGGTCGATCAGACATCGAAGAGTAGAAATTCCTTTCGAAGAAATAAGAATGAGATTGAGAAATCGATTCCTTATCCTAGCCACGCTCAATTTAAATCTTACTACGCGACACTTTCTCGGGCCAAAAATCCCAATTCAAAAGTTCGGATCACAGAAACCGGACTTTTTAAAATTTCGGGCTTTACTGCCAGAATGCGCACCAATCGACAAACAGTGCAGCGGCTGCCACAGAAATCGCGAAAATTAACGTATATATCGAAGGTAAAGGGCGCTATGTCCATTTTTAAAAACTAAATGGATTCCAATTTTGAAAATTGTAATCCATTTAGTTTTTATTTGAAAACGATAACGATTCCGTAAGTGTACGAAACACACTTACGAAGTCATTAGCATCGAACCAAAGATACGAAGAAAATACATCTCCATATTATTCGAGGATTAAATTACGACAGATTCTGTTTTCATTATTTCGATCCGCCATTTTTAAATTAGTGTAATAAGGTAATAAAATTCCCAACATCTCCGAACCTTCTAACTTAAATGAGTGACAGATTCCTCTCCACAGCATTTTTTTTTATTACAATAGGTTATTTAGGTGAAAACTTCAAATAATTAAATGTTTACGCTATCGCAATTTTAAGTTTTATAAAAAACTTTTAATATTTTAATTTTTTAAATTATCGAATAAATTACATTTGGGCCCGATGTTTCGTGCGATTCTTAACTAAGGATCAATCTCTCCAAATGGAATCATTTATTGTCGGTTAGCAGATGACTTATTATATCAGGATTTGCAAATTTCTGAAAAATTTCTATACTTAAGTAGTACCAGCAGATTTTTAGGTAAATGGTTTACTTCTAATTTAAAGTTTTTATAAATGTATTCTTTCCGCCCCGATTTACGATGGAATGAAACGGGATCACCGTCTTTATCTCTCCGACAGGAAATAAAAATCAGAACATAGATTTGAGGAAAATTAGATACACCATATTTAAGGTTGGCTATGGGCCAAAGAGTGGAAGGAAGTATTATTTAGTAGTGATTTTATGTAAGGTATTTCACGGGCCACACCTTTAATTTTTTTAAATGCTAATTGAATACAATCCTTTAATAGGATTTTATTTGATTAGCGTCGATGATATTTACCGCCAGATATCGTCTCGAAATTTATGGACATTCTATCTATTATTATGTCGATGATATCGACATCATTCACCATCGATAGGTCTGATTGAATAACGGATGGTGATAATATAGTAAATGTTAACGAATCTCGGAGAACCGTAAATTTCAAACTCAAATTAAATGCTGGAAATAGTCGAACCGATAGACTAATCTTTTTCCATTTCCTCATAAAATACTTTTTGATTCGAGTAGAATTCTACTTAAAAAGTAACTTCGAATAAATTTTCCAGAACAGATTGGTTGGATGCGTGGATTTTGATCGATCATCTTAAATTATATCATTTTTTGGATATTAGGATATACTGTATATCCAGACATTTGTGTATCTAGGTACAGAGTTCTTACGACTTACATCGCGTACACGGTATTCGTATATGCGTGCGCGTATAGTTTATCCAATACAATATTTTATTTATAAAAATCATAAAAACTTGAAACAACTACAAAATTGCATTAAAAATTATGTTATTTATGTTAAAAAAAACTATTAGTTATAGCGGATTAGTAACAAAATTATTTGTTACTAGTTCATCCTATATTTCTTCTATGCTTAAAGGAAAGAATATACCTGATAAAAGAATATAATTTTTTAGGGTAGGATATTTAAAAGACGATCATCGTCTTTCAAATATTATACCATCAAATCTGGTAGGCAAGGTTGCCAGATGTTAAACATTTTTATAGCGCAACCAACCACAAAATCTAACTCAAAGTAGCCCAAATTTATAGCTCGTATTAGGCGGCCCCTAGATGGTCAATAATATTGCGCAATATTATTGTATGACCCCTCGAACCCAAACGATCAATATTTATTGCACAATAATATTGACGGCTCACAAGCGTCAATATATGCGAACGTCTTTGTTATTCGAATGCTAAACGTTGACTAAACAATATTGCGCAATATTAACCCTATACGGTTCAATGAAAAATATGGTGCAATAAAATTTAAACTCCTTCAATTTTTTCCTCAATTATTGTGCAAACTTCAATACTAAGCCTAGATGGTCAATAATATTGCGCAATTCGTAATATTGTGCAAAATTATTGACCATCTAGGGGCCGTCTTATAGGCGTGGTTCTTAATTTTTCGATCCGCGATCCTCCTGTATAGAATATAGTCACTGTACTGAAAACAAGAGACCCCAATTTATATAATTATTAAAATATAAAAAATGATAATTGCGCGGGAAGATTTTTTAAATTTTTATTTAAATTTCTATATTCTATGTAGCCTATAATCACTATATAAATTAAAATATTCAAACCAAATTTTTATTAACCTCGTGTCTTATTCTTCTAACATAGCAACGCTGTCTACTATGGAAACCTCGTGTCTTTTTTATAAACTACCCTATCCTATAGGAGTTATGGAGAACTTGTCCCCCGAAGAATACGCGCGAAAACCGAATTTGAAGATGAAGCGGGCGAGCCAGCCGAGCGGACCAGATCCGTGTAGGGTCCCACCGCAGACAGAATGCACCTAGTGACGGATGTGGGCACCACCAAAACAGTCCCGATTCCGTATAGGAGACCCCAGTGACGGATCTCGGAACCACCAACGCGAGTTGGCCCCTTTAGATGCCTTTTACTCCACACAGGATCAAACGGTGGGCATATTCTAACCTCTTACCCACAGAGGGATCTCGTAGTATCTTACTTGTACCAGTTTGATATATAGCCCAGAAAACAGCACAAGTCCTTAAAAGTAGCGCAGAAAACCGCAACCCAAAATCATTAAAAATTTCCCGCAGCCAGTCTTCAAAATTAGCCCAATTGGGCGTGAAATCCGCCCAACTGGCAACTCTGCTGGTAGGTAACGTATAATGTGGCGCTAATAGCCAGGATATTGTTTTTTAGCCAAAAGAACCACCGAAAGCAGAAATTACACGTATTAATGTGACCTTTTTTTTAGCGTTGAAAATAAATTATTTAATTTGAAAATAGTTGAAAGAAAAAAAAGACGTTTAATAATAAAAGTTTATTTTTGACGAATTTTTCAAGTTGGAATATTTAACATTGATTTTTTCCTGTTAAAATCAGACGTTTGAAATATCTATTGTCACTAGTAGTATTGTAATTTTGTATAAATTGTTCTAAATAACTATAGTTGACCCTTGTACGACACGGCGGATGCGATTTTGCGCTATATGAATCCACCATATACCAGCGACACCGGTCGTTTGAAACTTGTGTAACACTATTATCGTAAAAATAAAATTTTAAATACAGGTAAAACTAAAGTTTCGAAGATAGTCAAAAACAATTTTTCCTTAAAGTCCATTCTAAGACGTTCTTTTAAATTTTGGAATAATGAAAAGATAGTATCATTTTCGTATAAACTGGAGAAATTTAATAGTTCTAAGATAACTGAAATAAATGAATAATGAAAAGATAGTATCATTTTCGTATAAACTGGAGAAATTTAATAGTTCTAAGATAGTTACAACTGAAATAAAGTTTTTTAAATCATAAAACAACTTTAATATTTTTGACAGTAGATGGCGGGATATGTTAATTTTTTTATATTTTTAATACTGCTTTTTTTAGTTAATTATTCGATCCTTAGAACCTATTTAATTTAAAAAATGCAGGTATCCCTCCTATACACGGTTTCGTTCTAACACCATTTGAAAATTGCGGAAACTTTTATATAACACGGTACCTCTACCATACAGTTCTTACTTAACACATTTAGAAAATTACGTTTACGAAAACATTCTACAACACAAAACATTTTCATTAATTTCTGTAAATCCGACTAGGGACACACAATACACACATAAAATGCCATCATTGAGAAATACTAGGCTAAAATTAGTCATAAATGCAATTTCTCTAGTTTGTCACGAGAGGGACGATTCGCAGCCTATATTCGATTTCGATTTGAAATCGAGTTAATTGCCGACCATTATTTTGTGTTACAAACGTTCGGTTCTTGGATAAAAAATAAGTTTTTATTCTTCGATAGAAGAAGGTGAAAGAGAAGAAAAACTTTTTATTCATAGTTTTTTGAGTATATGTTAAGAAACGATTGTATTCTAGCGGATTGTAGCGGGTTAGATTACAAATTATGTACAGTACAGAGAGCGAAAGATACACCAACTTTAAATGCAGAAAGTGAAGTTGATATTGTTAAAGAAAAAAAACGTTCTCGTTTTAATGAAACAGCGATAAGAAAGATATAATTATCATATGAATATTATATAGGCTGCATACTTTTTTCTTTCCTTTTATTTTACGTATATCGTTTTTTTAGGGTCTTACGTATATATTTCTTCTTTCTTTATGTTTCGTGTTATTAATATTCTTAATAAAAATTATGTTTCTTATGTGGAATTAAAGGAAATTACTTGTTTTTAATTGGTTTGGGAACGTAACTCTCCATTTTGAATTGGCTTCGGGTCTCATATAACACGGTTTCACACCACACGGTGTTTTGCAGGAACCTATCTATCGTGTTATAGGAGGGATACCGATATAATAAACTTTTATGCTTGTTTAAAACATTAGTTTTCTATGAAAGAAAAACGGATATTTATAATAAAAGATATTGTGATCAATTTATAAGGAAATAGTGTAACTTCAGCAATTTAATTTACTTTTTTATTAAATTCTGTATTAATGAAACTATTCATAAATATCTATCTATATTTATGCTTTTTATTTTGTTACCAATTTTTCACGGGAATATATATATCGTACAATGCAATCAAAACGTATTTAGAGTTAATCGAAAAAACCGTTAAACGTTAGAAACAAAAAAAAATTGTACTATATTCAATAACTTAGAAACTTTTTTTGTTTAATCAAAACGTAACTTGCAAATATTTATATTAACACAGTACTTTATTGTAATTACTAGAAACAAAATCACGAAAAACATCAATTTTATGCGTTAGTTTTATATAGTTTTCTGTCATTCAAAATAAAATATTTTTTTTGATGTATACTGTATTTTATTTTAGTCGAAAATTATTGCCGCGCACGCATAACTTTTACCTAAAATAAGCTTCAAAATGTTCTCCAAGCTTATTTTAGATATCGAGTCGCATACACTGGTGATCAAAGAAAGTGCATCATTCGAGAATTTCATATTTTAAACTATTTTTCGCCAAGCGACCAATATTTGCTACATTAATGATTAGCATCGCGACTAAAAATACAGTATAAACAAAAGAAATATATTTATAGCTAAGACAAAACTAATAATAATCATCTTTTTTTGATACCAACTCGACACGAGCCAGGAATAATTGCAGTTTTTGCAAATTGCCCTTATATAGTCGAAAGTAATAGCTAATGCGATATTCCATCATCAGCTACGCGCGTCAATATTACCCGATGCAATCTGTACGAAAAACTGCCATAACAGGTTATTCGTAACGATGCTTATCATTTTAAGGGGGATGCACTTTCTTCCAACATCTGTGTATAATCATCAGTTTTAGTTAATAATGACATCTAATAATTAAAAAAGTGCTAAAACAATAGCAGAAATAGGTTGATAATCGAATGTTCTATCACACTTCTATTAAGCTTTATTAGAACTACAGACTACAGATTAAAATGATTAACTTATCTTTAATCTGTACTCAAACGAAATCTGATTACACAATTTGAGAGGAGAGTTGAAATAGAAATTATTCGCTTCAATCGTCTCTCAAATCGCACAATCTCTGGTTTTATTAAAGAACATCCAGATATATTCTTTAATAAATGAAATACTATACATTATTCTTCGAGAGATCGAGACGATTAATCTTTCTGTGTAGTGGACAATTATTGTCATTTGTTTAAATGAAATTTTGATAAAAAAGCAACCATTCAAAAGTCAGATTTCTAAATCGCCATCATCGAATCAAATAAGCTTCTTTTCGAGATGCGCGCTCTTCTCAAATCGATTTACACTGTTTTCGATTGAAGAGAAAAACTGAACCAGCTATGACGTGATGCTGAGTTGGCGAAATCAATTCGATCTAGCTTCTCCGTATCGATGTCGAGGGAGCGAGGCTAAGAGTATCATATTCATATTAGATAACGATGGCTTTATGAGTTACTTTAAGATGGATACGTATTTAACTGCATTACAATAAAGAATGTAGAATGCAATAAATGACGAGTCTACGTGTTTAATTTTTAATAAGTATCTCGATCCTTTCATCGATATAAGATAACTTATTGCGCCAACTATTAGTAAATACTACATTCTACAGTGGAATATACTGAAACTTATCTATACATTTAATTATTTAAATTTTCTTTTTCTATTAATCTACAAAAACCTACTAAACATCTGGATCACACAATTCCGCACGAAAATGAGTACTATAATTTGCCACAATAAGCGCTAATACATCTTTGATCTTACCATACCTTTATTAATAATATCGATTTTAAATACTAAAAATATAAGGTACGACGACCTAAAAACACTCTTGTTCTGTCGAGGGAATCATTTATAATTATTTGCATAATTAATTTATTTCTATTATATTATCACAGTATACAATATGCTGCGCAAGATAATTATTATTGTGTAGCTAATATATATAATGTTTGTTATAGCCTATAAATATATAGTACTAATATATATTATAATAACTATAATATAACAATCATTAAATTTTATTTAATTTAATGTTCATATGATTAAAAATGTTTGCTAAATATTTTAAGCCAAAAAAATATGAAAAAGATTTTTTTATAAATAAATTCCTTCTTTTCTGAAATTTTCAGTTCATCGAGTAAATTGTTATTTTATACTGTCGAAATGATCGAGCTACGATAATGAATGTGAATACAGTGGATTCCGCTTAATTGGGACTAAGCCATTTTGGCCCAATTAAGCGGCTAATAATAAATTCTAAAATTAATTATGTAATTCGTAGGTAAATCTAAAATAAAATATGTAATTCGTAGGCAAATAAATAATAGGTAAAAAAACAATAATTAGGTACCTATTTTAATGCTTTATTAAAATAGGTACCTAATTTTTAGCCGATCTCCGTCTTCAATACTGGTCCGCTAACTATAGAAATCCGTTGATTCTAATGCTTCTTCCACTTCTGAATCCTTTCCATCACGCTTTCTTTTCCATGTTCATGGAATTTCTTTCTGTATCGCTCACTCCTCACGCAGTTGATTTTCTTGTTGTAGGAGACGTGTCTATGGTAGATTTTGGTTTATTTCAGCCAGTCTACCGTGGCTCGTATTAAATGGCTGGCTTTTAATTTTATCCAGCCAAGCAATTTTACTCGAAAATATAAAATCCTTTCTTAGCATCTTGGGAAAAGATTTAAATAAAATCGACACTGTAAATCAGGCGTGTCGAACTCATTTTAATTGAAGGGCCATTTAATGAGCTTGTAAGATTACCGAGGGCCACATCACATTTACAATTTTTTTAAACTATATTTTGAATCGAGATTCCAGTAACAAAGATAGAATAATTGAAAACACTATTAAGTGATTTTAGCACAATAATCCGTAATTGTTGCATGATTGCTTTTAATTATACATTTTTTTAATTTAGTCCTCGCTATCAATCTCTAGTTTTCTATTTAGCGTTAAAAACGATATTTTTGTACAAAAACTAGAATTTTCATTAAAATTTTATATTATTCAAATATTTATAACAACTTACATTTTTTAAAAATAAGTTATAATACAACAAGTCAATCTTTAAGAAGCCTGTTAGCGCATCTTTTACAAACGTCTGTAACAGAGGAATTGTTTTAAATTTATTGTATTTGGCTATCCCAAAAAATAGTAGGTTCCTATTTATACTTTTTTGTATTTTTAGGGAGAAACTTTACTACAAAAATAAATAAGTCTTGAAGAACGGCACTTATTTTGTGTCACCGATCTGAAAGATCACTATCGTCTATACAAATATGTCCGACAACGCCAATCAAAACAAAGAAACTCGTGCAATTGCCTTTCGTTAAAATCAAACTAATGTATCATAATACAGTATATGGCATAGCTACGATGGGCAGTTGTTTCCTAATATCTTCGTAATATATTATTCTAGCTTTTATTTTAGCTAAGAGCGTTGAGGACCACATAAAACCACGTCGAGGGCCGCCAGTTTGACACCCCTGCTGTAAATGAATATCGCAAGATACAGTAACGATAGACTCTTTGGCTATCCCAAAAAATAGTAGGTTCCTATTTATACTTTTTTGTATTTTTAGGGAGAAACTTTACTACAAAAATAGGTAAGTCTTGAAGAACGGCACTTATTTTGTGTCACCGATCTGAAAGATCACTATCGTCTATTGGCTCGTATTAAATGGCTGGCTTTTAATTTTATCCAGCCAAGCAATTTTACTCGAAAATATAAAATCCTTTCTTAGCATCTTGGGAAAAGATTTAAATAAAATCGACACTGTAAATCAGGCGTGTCGAACTCATTTTAATTGAAGGGCCATTTAATGAGCTTGTAAGATTACCGAGGGCCACATCACATTTACAATTTTTTTAAACTATATTTTGAATCGAGATTCCAGTAACAAAGATAGAATAATTGAAAACACTATTAAGTGATTTTAACACAATAATCCGTAATTGTTGCATGATTGCTTTTAATTATACATTTTTTTAATTTAGTCCTCGCTATCAATCTCTAGTTTTCTATTTAGCGTTAAAAACGATATTTTTGTACAAAAACTAGAATTTTCATTAAAATTTTATATTATTCAAATATTTATAACAACTTACATTTTTTAAAAATAAGTTATAATACAACAAGTCAATCTTTAAGAAGCCTGTTAGCGCATCTTTTACAAACGTCTGTAACAGAGGAATTGTTTTAAATTTATTGTATTTGGCTATCCCAAAAAATAGTAGGTTCCTATTTATACTTTTTTGTATTTTTAGGGAGAAACTTTACTACAAAAATAGGTAAGTCTTGAAGAACGGCACTTATTTTGTGTCACCGATCTGAAAGATCACTATCGTCTATACAAATATGTCCGACAACGCCAATCAAAACAAAGAAACTCGTGCAATTGCCTTTCGTTAAAATCAAAATAATGTATCATAATACAGTATATGGCATAGCTACGATGGGCAGTTGTTTCCTAATATCTTCGTAATATATTATTCTAGCTTTTATTTTAGCTAAGAGCGTTGAGGACCACATAAAACCACGTCGAGGGCCGCCAGTTTGACACCCCTGCTGTAAATGAATATCGCAAGATACAGTAACGATAGACTCAGGCCGGCCGCAAACTAGTCGACGGCATCCACTGCGATCTGACGTCAGATACGATTTCTCTAGTCACGTGACCATTTCATAAGACGTCGCTGGATGCGATCTTCGAGGAGGTTGTCAAACGACGTCACTCATGACGTTGTTTTCACAACCAATTAACATTTTTCGATCATCTGTTAACATTTTTCGATCATTTGTTTACCTATCGAATAATGCCGACGTACAGAGAAGACATGCCAATGCTGGTGGTTTTCGTTGCACTGCATGTTAATTTTATCTTTATATATTGTATATATATTATTAATGAGCTGTTCGAAAAAGAATAAAATTATGACACAAACAAAATTTTGTTTTTTTTTCTTAATCTGAATAATGACTGAATTTCTCAATTCTAGTAGAATGAATAGTTGTTTTATTCTCCAACCAAATATTTGTTAGCATTTAAAACAAAGCCATTTATCTTTAAATAATGTGAATTTTTCTTCTTATATAAATTTTATTATTGTTATTGTTTAAATTTTTGATTCAAATTACATCATTAAATAATAAAAATGAATAAAATTTAGTTTAAAATCTCAAATTTATTTAATAAATGTAGTTCATCTGACAAACTAACAATAATATCCAAATACGCATGTTCAACTTTCCAAAGTTTTCACTGCGCATGTCCCATCGCACCAAATATCTAACATGTTTGATGTTAGGAAAGTTGCTCGCTCCGCCTCTTTTTCGTCGGAGGTTACGATGTCGCTGCAACGAGTATGCGATGACAAGTCGTACGGTACGACGTCGAAGGCGACCGGATTGCTGCAATATCGACTAGTTTGCGGCCGGCCTTAAGTAGACGCACACTTGCCAGCAGGACTCATGACGATAGATAACTGATTCTCATGATGCTAGTGTTGCGAAATACTTAGTGTTATGTATTATTTATCAACGATGATATTTACTTATAATTTTACTAACGAATGAATGTTTATATTAGTGCGACGACAGTGTGTCCACCATGTGTATGTAATAGGACGCGAAGAAACGACCCGCTCCATTGTACAGTGGGTGATCGGTTAACGAACATAATCCGTTCCAAGAAAATGTTCGTTAACCGATAAGTTAGTAAGTTTTAATGGGAATTTGATTAATTCGTTCCGGAGACCCAAAAAAAACATAGTAAGAAATTATATAATTTTTTATTTATGTTTATTTATATGTAATAACACTAATATATACATACATACTCTTGCATTTTCATCTATTATATTTATTTTCCGATAAAGAATCTGTCCAATATCGATTGCTTTTCTCTCTCCTTCAGGATTTTTCGGAAGTGATTAATAGCATCGTCGTGGTAGAGATCTCCAAGCCCGTTGACCTTAACCTGGTATGGGCGCCATTCTAACAATAAAAAATTGTAAAATCTCTCTCTAACCTTCTTTAATAAATCTTTGATTTGTTTTACGTTGTCTCAGAGTACATTTAAATCGGGAAAACTACTTTTCTTCCATCCTTACCCATAAATCCACGAGCGCGCAAGGCCTAAGCCTGTCATTCCGTTTGGTTAGTTAAGCCGAACTATCCTAATGGAATATTTTTATCTGGCGGCGGCCATTTATAGAGCCGCTATCATCATAGGCTGACCAACACCCATGATGGGGTCGACCGGAAGATTGAAGGATGGGTTTCAATGGTCCGAACCCAGAACCCTCCTAAAATTGGAGGAGTTAGACCCCCGGATCCTCCAGAATGGTAAGCCACAGCTTTATCACGCAGCCATCCCGCTGATCTGTCATTCGATCAGTCCGTGGGTCCCACAGTTTTTTCTGTGAAGTGTTCGTTAACCGAACATAAAAATCTTTCAAAAAAGAGTTCGTTATCCGAACTCTTCGTTAACCGATCATCCACTATATTAGTCTGTATTGTCTTATAGAAAGGTTTAACCCAAAAAATAACCGGTAAAATAAAATGTTATAATTTTTATGTAAGGATTTAAGAAAGCACATAACAAGTATTAGCGTAGTAGTGTTACAAATGTTATAATTTTTATAAAAGAAATTTTTTAAGAAAGCACACAAGTGTTAGTGTATGTAGTGTTGTTATACTTTTGAAAAATCCCTAAAATATATCAAAAATTGAAAATTCTTTTTCTGCTATCGACTTTCGAAAAATCCCTAATATATATCAAAAATTGAAAATTCCTTTTCTGCTACTGTCTCAATTAAGCATATATCAAAAATTGAAAATTCCTTTTCCGCTACTGTCCCAATTAAGCGTTTATATTATGTATTAGTTTATTAGTTTGGTTTCTGTTGTTTGAGATTTGGCCCAATTACGCGGCTGTCCCAATTAAACCGAATCCACTGTATTTTCCTAAACTGATGAATAATATACAAAATTTTCGAAGAAATATGCAACGATTTTTAAATTCGATCATTTTTAGTCTTCCTTTTCTGTAAATATCGCCATTAAAAAATTGATAGGAGCCTCATCTTTATTTTAGTTTTAATTCCGTATCGAAACTGATAAAATATATACTGTATTTAAATTCTTCATACGAAATAAAGCGACGTGATCGAGCTTTGGTGAACTAATTTTTTGGACTGGAATCTGGACTAACACGCCAATTGCTATCCTTCACCATTTCTGATAATCTAGTGGCCGGTGGCCATGGTGATGGCTCCAAAATGGGCAATTAAAGTTTGTATAATAGCCACTGCGCTTAAATTGCATTGGCCAACGTCTCTCTCACATAATCTAACTTCTCTAATCTATGTTGCAAATTTTCAAAATATTTAATTTAACACCAATACGATTAAACAAAAATTGAGTGGAAAAATATTTTAAAAAACTGAAAAGGTTGAAAAACTAAAATCATCTAATAGAAAACGAAAGAAAGACAACTATCCTTACTATATCTAGAGTAATAAAATATATCTCAAAGTATAGTAGGGGAAAAATATTAAAAAACTGAAAAGGTTGAAAAACTAAAATCATCTAATAGAAAACGAAAGAAAGACAATTATCCTTATTATATCTAGAGTAATAAAATATATCTCAAAGTATAGTAGGCGAAAAAGATTTCAATTAGGACCGTTTTAAAATTTATGTGCTGTACGCGAATGCTAAATGAGAGACTTTTTGGTTACAAAAGTGTGCTGGATATAATGATAGGGTTATTATACGATCGTATCGTTATATCCGTGTCATCACGCTTTTGTAGTCAATAACGATATGATTATTATTGACTACAAAAGCTTGTTGACAGGGATAGTCTATTTAAACGCCAGTAATATATATGTGGATGCAACTCTAAAATGAATTTTTGTTAGTGTCTTCAACGGGATACACTGAATGAATAGACAACCCATAATCCATTATGAAAATGGATTCTTATTTAATAGTCCGGATAGTTGATTATTAAACTTAATTATTTTTCATCGAAAACTCTTTATTAGCCTTGAATTGCTAATAATTATCGTCGTCTTGGATCGAGACTCCCGAGAGAGAGAGAAATTTTTCCGTGAAAGTCATTTCAGAATAAGACGGGAAGAGAAATCCTCACTGCGAGATGATAATCTCTACAGAAACAAAAAATTTACATTTCGAAAACTTTCTTGATGGTGAATAACCATATGTTTAAAATAAATATCACTACATAACCCGAACATATATATTTTTGTCTCTACAATAATAACAATTATCAATTGTCAAATATATGAATTGATGAAGTGATCGGATTAAAATCGGAAAAGCATTTGTCTTATAAAAATAATTAAATAAAGAACTATCCTCTTTTATAATGGACTCACAAATAATTACTGTATTATTTGTTCACTCCAGCTTACGCTCTTGAAAATTATCAAAAATTCATCTTCAAGAATTGCAACCTCCTGGCCAAAGCGTATTATGGACTACCTAGAACTGGATTCTATTCATTTGTGATACTCGTTTTATCCCACGCTGATTTCAGCGAATACGCCAGCAGAAAAATAAATTACAGGTAACCATTATATAACACGGTAGTTAGAATCCTATACAATTTCGTATACTGCAAAGCCGTGTTAAACGGGATTAAGATTTACCGAAAATTCTAAACCGTGTTAGAGCGAAACCACGTTCTATAAATAATGTATTGCGCCAATTGCGCCAGAATTGGCGCAATTTTCTAATCGTGTTAGAGCGAAATGGTGTTGTAGAAGCGCCGCGTTATATGCAGACTGCCTATACTAAAATTTTTTTCGATCGAACTACAGCTATTTTCGAGATATTTAAAAATTCCTTTACAATATTATGTACATGGATATTTTTTCATGCAGTTATTATTTGTTTTCTAATTTTGCTAGAGATATTTAAAAGTGTTTTCTATATATAGTATAGGAAAATATATATATATTAACGTAAAAATGTATAAAGGAATACGAATGTTAAAGATAACTGCGATGAAAAATGCGATTATATCGGGAAAAGGTGAAGGCCAAATTAGTGAACCGTGTCAACAATCATTCGAGAGTATTGAAAGTATTAGCGGCAAAAATAAAAAACCCCGATAAACTGCGCTAATTATCTTAAATTGGATTTTCAGATGTTGGTGACTATAGGTACAATTTCTTAAATTTCTGCAATAAGAAATACCTTTCCAATCTCGTATTACTTTAGGTATGGCAGAGTATTATAAAGTACCTATAATGATCGCGTTTCATTGGCTGCCAAGAATGATATTATTACCTGTCTGTTTTTAACAAGCGATGGTCCGATAATTTCTCGCACATGCAGACGTCAACAATTTTATTTCTGCCGCTTTCGTCATTCTTTCGTGCAAACAATGACTTTTACAGTGAATATTACTAAAGTTAGTGGCTGGAATTCCTTTAAATACAACAGTTCGATGTTCTATGTACAGTATCGTTTACTCAATTATATCCTCGTTATACGTAACAAATTTTATATAAGCTTTTTTCTATTAAATCTTATTGTTATAGTCGAAAAGGAAGTTTTGAAAAGTAACGTAAAAATGTATAAAGGAATACGAATGTTAAAGATAACTGCGATGAAAAATGCGATTATATCGGGAAAAGGTGAAGGCCAAATTAGTGAACCGTGTCAACAATCATTCGAGAGTATTGAAAGTATTAGCGGCAAAAATAAAAAACCCCGATAAACTGCGCTAATTATCTTAAATTGGATTTTCAGATGTTGGTTGTAACCACCGTACTTTCGTAAAAAATCCATTATCTGTGATTTATTACGAAAACTCCTAACAAATAACATTTTGAAATTATCTGATCCGAACCTCCATTTCCATAACAAACAATATCATAGTAAATTCAAGAAATGCTCCAAACTAAGCAGGAGGCATCGAAAGATCGAAGTTGACAATAGACAGAGTGGCACAACTGAAAATTTGGAGAAATTTATTATCGAAGTTCGAGGCTGCTGAAATACTACATAGTAATCGAAAGCCTTTGTTCGATGTAATGACGAAAACGATGATGGAAACAAAACAATTATTAATTTAATAAAGTCACTTAATTGTTTAATATTTTGTTTTGTCGACTTTTGTCTAATACGAATATATTATTATGTTACCGAAATAACTAGCGGACTATTTTTAAAATTATTGATAATTTAATCAAAAATATTCACACGATTTACAGTCGATGTATTAGGATAAGCGGAGAGAGAGAGCCCAATCTATAAATGATAAAAAGAAAGATATGGCGCGGGTATTCCAGCCACTTTAAATGAATATACTCAAACTAGTACTCATCCATCAAAGGATCACTTATAGATCTAAAGGAATTGCTGGATAACGAGCAAAAATTGTTAATTTTGCGTGATTAGCGATCAATGGCTAGCAAACAATTTTCTTATTTCAAATTGAAAATATGTTAGCTGGCTTTGGCGCTCATTTATCTACGAAAATTTCGTTTTTCTAGACGAAATTTTCAACCGAATATAATAATTTAAAATCGTTATATAAATTATTATACACAGCGAATACATTTTCTCATTAAAAAATAAAATAATAAACAAATTTATTATTTAATAAAGTAAACAAATTTTCTCTCAAAGTATTAATAAGTACTAAAATCAGTGTATAAAATAAATGCTTTATTATCTAACACGCATGCGGATTACGTAATACATATTACAATCTAATATATATATATAATGCAGTATTATAGTTACTTAAGCTTCCCATCAACTACGTAAACCACTACTTAGAAAAAAATTAAAAATTTAGGTATTTACCAATGCAATCTATATTCTATTCGATAAAAAATGTTTCTATCTTACAGAAAATCGAAACAAGTAAAGTTTAATCATAATAAAAAAACTGTTACACCGAAAGATTAAGCCATGGAGAGACCAACCGAAAAACATTCCAAATTGCTTTATAAAATAAATATTCCAGTTTTCTGACAATCTAAGTGCCGAATAACAAAACTTTTACTATATGTAAAATAAGGCTGCAGACAAATTGATTGCTTTTTGTGCAGAAAAGTCGAGAAATAGCGATTACAAAAAACGGGGATGAATATTCTAACTTGTAAATGCGAAAACACTGGATATATATTGTTGTTTGCCTACGATTAAAATGTGATTATGAAATTACACATAAATTGTGGAGTTTGTATAAGAGAAAATTCATAAATTTTACAATAATCTCGTTTCTTTTAATTCACAACTATATGAAATATCATCGATAAAATTTTCCAGATATTTTATTTTTTTTAAGAGTTAAATTAATTAGGTCGAACCAACTTACTTAATTAGAAACTTGAAATTAGAAAGTTTTTAAATTTCTAGCTTATTTTTATTTAAAAATAAGCTAGAAACGAGATTAAATAATATTTTTATTTAAAAATAAGCTAGAAACGAGATTATTAATTAGAAACTTGAAATTAGAAAGTTTTTAAATTTCTAGCTTATTTTTATTTAAAAAATACTTAAATGTTAATTGAATATTTTTAAATGGAATTTTTATATATTTAATTAATTTAGAATTCATATTCGATCACTTACTGTTAGCGCTATACGCCCTCCGTGTGTTTTAGAACGGTTCTGGTAAGACTAACATCGAGTTGGCCAAATTTACTACTAATTATTACTTAGTTTATGTTTATTTATTACCGGTGACTAGTATTACATTTGTACTGGAAGATATAATTTCGCATTACCTTAATATCTGACCATCCGATAATCCCGTCCATTTGCAGGTAGCATCGCTGTGTATACTCCCTCCGCGGCTTGGAGATGTACACTTACTAGAATACATTTACATCTGTAAAATAGGGATAGACCAACGATCAATCTAGATTTTCGTCAATATTATCCCAGCCGGTACAATAAATTAAGAAAAGAGAGAGAGAAAATTATATTTTATTTTTCAATTGTTCTTATATAAAAAATAAGAACAATTGAAAAGCCAATGCCAGCTTTTACCAGCCAATGGAAGACAGACTATAAATTTTTACAAAATCTTAGAACTATTTTTTATATGTAGGCTATAATTTTTGTAATAGTATGTATTTTTGATAATATTTTTATTGAAGTAAATTTAGCTGGAAAATTTGAAAAAAACCTCCTTTCCTGGTATTTGCCAGCAATAAATTTAATTTTTTTTATTTGGA
This sequence comes from Olivierus martensii, assembly GCA_000484575.1. NCBI lineage: Eukaryota > Metazoa > Arthropoda > Arachnida > Scorpiones > Buthidae > Olivierus > Olivierus martensii. The sequence goes on along the minus strand of AYEL01081806.1, from coordinate 32,217 downwards.
TAAATAAGAAATAAAGTTTGCGCTGCCATTATGTATACACACAAAACTGCATTATTAGTCAAATATGAGTGAATTTAGTTATTAATCAGGCAACAAGATAGCATCATTAGTAAATTAAATTTATTAATTCCGCGCTTGACTACTGCCTGGATTATAATTTTAAATCGCTTATTTAATAAGTTTGAAATGAAGTGTTCTCTTTTAGAGAATATTTCATTCTTATACTTTTTTAAGTTCCGATTAAATTAATTTTTATGCTATTTGTTATGGCTTTTCAGACGAAAAATGTTACAATGTTAATTATTAGGTTTTACGCGCATAATTAATTTAAATTTTGTACGCAAAACCAAAATATATTATAAATAAAAATTCCGAGATTTTTATGGTCGAGGCTGGGTTTAATGGATTTAGATAATTCGACTATACGGGATGTTCCGAAAATAAGTACAAAATGCTAATATTTCTCAAAAAATAAGAAATCCGGTGCCGTTTTTTCTAAACGGGTAGTAGTTTTCCATTAAATAAAAAAAGAAAAGCGTAAAGTTTTGTTACATGATGACCGATTTTGTTTTTCCATCGATTTAATATCTCAATTTATATAAGTTGACAGATTAACAATATCAATTTGTTATTGTTTTTCTTAGAATTTTTGTTAATTTATTTTTATTTTCGTTTGGTGGAACCAATTTTTCGGTAGACAGATGTTTACGCGTGCACATTTCTGAAAAACAAACAAATTAACCAACATTTTAATTAAATCGACACGGTTATCCCCTTAAATTACGTAAAACGAGATGTTAAATCAACGGAAATGGCCAAACCGGATATGACGTCGCGTAACGTTACTCTGGTTCTTCTCAAAAATACAGCTTGGAAAAATAACTGAAGACTTTTTCACCCGAAATCTTGCTATGTAATCATTTCCTGGACTTTACAGAACACCTGGCGTAAAGTTTCATTGGTGTGGGTTAGTGCGACTAGAAATAAATGTTATTAAGAACAGAGTTTTGCATTCCATAAAACGTCATTAAAATAAACTTTTAAAAGTTTTTAGATACAGTTGTCTTCTTGTTTCCAACATTCTCCTTTGATGGCAAAATAATATAGTGTTTTAATTTCTTACATCATAAGATGAATTTATTTTAAAGTTAAAACTAAATAAATTTCCATCAAAAATCTTTTGGCATAATGATGAATGACGTTAATCGAATGAAATATATTGTTTAAATATGAAATATTCCACATTTCAAAAATAATATAAAGTTTTGGGAAGTTATAAAATTCAGACTTTTCTAAAATAAACGCATTAGAACGTTATTTAATTAGCACATTAAATTAATAGTTGAGGTCACGAGATTAGTTAGCCACGCGTATAGGAATTGGGTCACAATAAATTCATTAAAAAATGGAAATCAGTAATCGAGATGAGTTATTATAGACTAATATAATTATCTGTGAATTATTTCGGTATTTCGATCAATGTTTCTGTAATTTTATTTATAAATTGTGTAAATCAAAGACACGTAAAATACTATATTATAATACTTCTATATTATTATTATTATGTATTTTATACTTATCTACAGTATATTCTATTACATTTCCGAATTAAAAAGATTTAATTTTGTAATAATTTCGTATTTTCATAAATTTTAAAAAGCGTAATAAATTCATCAAATTTACGTAAATGGCTTGAAATAGTCTATTATTAAAATTCCATCTATGCTATGAATCATCATTTCTGTGGCAGGATATCACGTGACACTATATTAAGTGCCTAATTATCGAGCACTAACAATCGGAATTTTGGAATTGTATGACACTCGTATACAGTAGTACTGAAGATGATGATAAATACTTTTAAGATAAAATTATAAGAAATAATGAGTCTGTCCAACTCGATACAAAGTTGGGCTTCTTATGAGATAATTATGTAGCACTAACGCTGAAAATTTATAATTCATTAGCGAGTAACGAAAAAGATAAATTTTGAAACATTTGATATTTAAAAAATATTTAAAATGTATATATTGAGATGATGTATCATCCGATTGCTGTATTCTCGCTCTTCATTCGCTCTATTTTTTGCCTACTTTAGAACTACTGTATAATGAGATCAATAAACAAAAAACTTATCGAATTTTTAATGTTAAGTGAGACGTTCGGCTCTCTTTTCTCGTCGTCGGAGTATCAATCTGCGTGGAAAATATTCGATAGGTAAAAGTTCAAAGTCTTTCTGACTAGGCATTTTTTTGCTTTTGTTTGAGAAGCAGTTTAAACCTCGATCACATATTTCTATCGTAATTGTTACAACATTAAATTGTAGTCTGTCAGATCTCTGTACTAACGAACCATACGATTATCAATTTATATTCCATTAATCTGGAAGAGAAGTGAAAACTGTATTCAAAGTCTGTACTCGTACATCGTCTTCATTTTTTACGAAAACTCTTCTATCTGGTCAACCGAATTTCCTTCGCGTGGATTTTTACTTTCAAAATATTCAAATTCCCTATATAACGAGATAATTCCTCATTCTCACTAGTCGCAAAAATGCCATTATCCGAATAATACAGAATCTCCTCAACGTCACGCATTTGACTGTTATAGTAACAGAATGCCATGTTGTTGGTAACTTAACGATAAAATGAATATTGAAGTTATCACTTCTCCAACGAATAGAGTCGTATTCGTGATTGACTGCGCTTGGTTTCCAGGCAAGTTCTTTATCAGTTGTGTTTCGGAAATGCAACTGCCAGACGTTACTAGTCTTGGTAACTTTTCGTTTATTTTTATGGCCACGTACGTTTTTGTGTGCCAGCCTATGATGTTTGGATATCAAAAAAGATGATTTGAATTTCTGAGTTTTGGTACGAATATTTTAAAAGTTGGTTCAAATTCTTTTACTTATTTACGATATTCGTTCCCTCATCGATATTAATATCTTTAATTAAGCGTGTGTATTAATCATAAATACAGAACTGTCGATGCTGACGAAACTATTAGAATATATCAGAAATTACAAATATCGTTTATAAAAATAGGGAAAAATTAAATATTTATTTATTATGTTATCGTTATTATTAAAATACTACACATATTTATTGCTATGCTAAAAACATCATTTTTATTTTCTGTATTTTGGTAGATTTATATATTATTAAACTGATTTTCTTTAAAATTTTAAGATAATTAAAAGTCTATTATTCGAATAAATCGCAAAATCATAATTAATTAATTTTTACAAATTTTCTTTGTATCGGAATTTATAGGCTATGTGTGCCGACATCAACGGCATAATTATAAGATGAATTCGCAAATAATAAAATATAAAAAGAAGAATCAATAAAAAATTTCATTAAAAGAACAGTTTTCAAAATTAAATATAGTTAATTAAAGGAAAAAATTATGTAAAGCAATTCATAAAAGAAACAATTATCGAATATGCATTTGTAGAAGTAAATTGAATAAATATAGATTCATTAATTTTGCTGGAACTCATTACTATTCGGCATTTAAATGCGTTTATTGGTTTTTCAATTAAATTTTTAGGATACATGAAAATTTTCAATTTACGCTATCAGTATTTTTAATTATCATCTTAAAAGTAAATCTATGTTTATAATTGCGCAATAAATAAAATTTAGTCATGGAGGTTAATAATAGATAAAATTATTGGTAATATTAATTATCACTTTTATTTCTTAGTTTAATAGTAACAAATATTCAACTTATAATAATAACAACATATAATTATCTCTCTCTCTCTCTCTATATATATATATATATATACAGTGGATTCCGCTTAATTGGGACAAATCTCAAAGAACGGAAACCAAACTAATAAACTAATACATAATTTAAACGCTTAATTGGGACAACTTTCCGCTTAATTGGGACTAAACTGATAAACTAATACATAATTTAAATGCTTAATTGGGACAGGAGTCAAAGAATGGAAACCAAACTAATATATAATTTAAACACTTAATTGGGACGATAGCAGGAAAGGAATTTTCAATTTTTTATATATTTTAGGGATTTTTCGAAAGTATAACAACACTACATACACTAACAAGGAATTTTCAATTTTTGATATATTTTAGGGATTTTTCAAAAGTATGGAAACACTACTCAATTTTTGATATATTTTAGGGATTTTTCGAAAGTATGGCAATACTATATGCACTAATACTTCCAATTTTTGATATATTTTAGGGATTTTTCGAAAGTATGGCAACATTACATTTTGATATATTTTAGGGATTTTTCGAAAGTATGGCAACACTACGTACACCAATACTTGTTGTATGGTTTCTTAAAAAATTCCTTATATAAAAATTATAAAACATCACACCTTCTTAAAAAATCCTGATATAAAAATTATAACAACATTTTATTGTATCCGGTAATTTTCAGGTTAAACCTTTCTACAAGACAATACAGACTAACACAATGAAGCGGGTCGTTTCTTCGCGTCCTATTACACACGCATCGTCGACAGAGAAAATACAGACTAACACAATGAAGCGGGTCGTTTCTTCGCGTCCTATTACATACGCATCGTCGACAGACTGTCGCCGCACTAACATAAACATTCATTCGTTAGAAAATTATAAGTAAATATCATCGTTGATAAATAATACATAACAATACTGTATTCGGCAACACTAGCGACATGAGAATCAGTTATCTATCGTCGCGAGTCTGGTAAGTGTGCGTCTATTTACGAGTCCATCGTTACTGTACCTAGCGATATTCATTTACAGTATCGACTTTAAAATTTTTAAATCTTAGCCAAGATGCCAAGAAATGATTTTACGTTTTCAAGAAAATTGCTTGGCTGGATAAAATTAAAGGCCAGCCATTTAATACGAGCCATGGTAGACTCCTGATATAACTGGTGTACCAAAATCTACCATAGCGCGTTTTCTATAACAAGAAAATCAACTGCGTGAGGAGTGAGCATTACAGAAAGAAATTCCGGGAAAATCCAAAAGAAAGAGTGATGGAAAGGATCCAGAAGTCGAAGAAGTATTAGATCAATGGATTTCTATAGTTAGCGGGCGAGGCGTGAATATCGGCGGCCCAGTGTTGTAGAAGTCAGAGGAAATTGGTAAAAGCTAATAATTAAGTATATATAATAAACATTATTTTATTAAAGCATTACAATAGGTACCTAATTATTATTTTTTTTATCCACCTACGAATTACATATTTTATTTTAGAATTTATTATTACTTCGTTTAGGGTCCGTCCATAAACTACGTCACGCTGTTAGGGGAGGGTGTAGGAGATTTGTGACGAAAAATGACGTTGGGGAGGGAGTCATGCAAATTGTGATGTCATAGTATACAAATTGTTAAATACAATAATTTTACATCACTATGATTTTTTTTTTTTTGCATATTTTATGATATTATATTATTTCCTGATTGGAAAGGGGGCCTTTTCCAATCAGGGAGATTACTAAGGGGGCGGGGCCAGTTCCAACCACAGACTGAATCAAAGCATTTCCACGCGGCCAATCCGGCCGTCCGAAATAGCCTATTTTTTGCATATTTTATGGCCCCTTTCCAATCAGGAAGATTAACTAAGGGGGCGGGGCCAGTTCCAACCACGGGCTGCACCCACACCCGTGTAAGGGGGCGGGGCCAGTTCCAACCACGAGTTGCACCCACACCCGTGGAAGCGCACTTTTTTGCATTTTTACGCTCCTTTCCAATCAGAGAGATTACTAAAGGCGGGGCCAGTTCCAACCACGGGCTGCACCCACACCTGTGGAGGGGGTCAAGGGCTGCACCCACACCCGTGGAGGGGGGCCGGATGGTGAAGGACGACCTTTCCAATCAGGGAGATTACTAAGGGGGCGGGGCCAGTTCCAACCTTTTCCAATCAGGGAGATTACTAAGGGGACGGGGCCAGTTCCAACCACTCCCCTTTCCAATCAGGAGATTACTAAGGGGGCGGGGCCAGTTCCAACCACGATCCAATCAGGGAGATTACTAAGGGGACGGGGCCAGTTCCAACGACGGGCTGCACCCAATTTTTTGGCATATTTTACGCCCCCTTTCCAATCAGGGAGATTACGAGTGGAGGGGGGCCGGATGGTGAAGGACGGGGATCGCCGGGCCGGGCCCAGTACCCCGAAAAAATTCCGGGACCAGACCCGGATGATGAGGAGGACGGGGATCACCGGGCCGGGCCCAGTACCCCGAAAAAATCTGGGATGCTAACGGCCACGGGCTGCACCCACACCCGTGTAGGGGGGCCGGATGGTGAAGGACGGTGGGCTGCACCCACACCCGTGGAGGGGGGCCGGATGGTGAAGGACGGGAATCACCTGGGCCGGGCCCAGCACCCCGAAAAAAATCCGGGACCAGACCCGGGACGTGAACCCGGGTCCTCCAGCGTGGGACGCAAACGCGTTACCACTCGGCCATCCGGCCGCTCTAAAAATTTATAAAAATTTTTTATATGTTGATGATGTAACGATTTCATTTATCACTCTATGACAGGGGTGTCCAACCTTTTGGTTTCTTTGGGCCGCATTTGAAGAAGAAAAAATTGTCTCGGGCCGCAAATAAAATATACTAATTCTAACAATAGTTGTTGAGCAAAAAAGTTGGTAAATAATGTCCTATATATGATATCCCTCATGACAAATAAGCAAAAATATCATAACATAATAATCTTTAACTTCTATTCGTTCAGAATTTTTATAAATCATTGAACAGATCGAGATATTTTAATCACTGAAATAAGAAATATTTTAGAAAATAGAAATAAGAAATGTAGATAAGTATTTAAATAATAAAAACTTCAGACTTGATTATTTTTAGTACAAAATAAAACAAATTTTCTTTTTCTTTATTAGTGGGATATTCGATGTGCTGCGGCATTGTAATACTTTTTAAAAATTTCTTTTTCTTTATTAGTGGGATATTTGATGATGATGCGGCATTTTAATACTTTTTATTAAAAAGTATTACAATGCTGCGCGCGAATTTAAAAGTTAAAAAAAAATAAGTGCATAAAAATCTCAATATTTTAAGGAAATGGGCCACATTCATTATAGTGCTGGGCCGCGGGTTGGACAGCCCTGCTCTATCATAAACCAAAACAAATCAAACAAAGAAAACGAAACTGTTTGTAGTCACGCGTCACTGACAGTACTAAAACGAAAGGAAGACTTTTAAGTATACAGAATATAATTAACGGGTCTATGAGATTTGGTAGAACACAATTTTGCATATCAGGAAATTCTTTTCTGTTTTCACCGAATAAACTAGACTAGCAAATCTCATCAAATTTAGCAGAACTGCCATTTAGGTTACATTTGTTTAGGATTAAAGGAAAACTGGTCACTTAAGATATCAGTTTTGAAATAGCATTCTGTGTATGATGGCGTAGAAGCCGAAAACATTACTCAGATTAAACTGGTTATGTTAAAAAAGTACTGGACTGCTTATGTGTGCTTAGAATTTGTTTAATAGTTATTTAAACACCGAAGAGAGCAGTTAATTTTTAATTTTCAGTTTTATTTTGAAATTAGACGATGTTGATGTTTTATTTTTCAAAAAATAAAGATGGTAATGTAATATATTTGAAGCTACATTTTTTAAATAAAATATGATTTATAATTTTAAGACATTTGTATCCACTTCTGCTAAAGTTTATTTGTAAATAAAAAATATATGTAATAAAATGCCAATGTAAAATTATTCCTATTTTCTATTTTTTGCATAAAATCGGAGAAAAAATTTTAAATAGAAGGGGAGGGTGTCTTCCAATTTGTTACGTCACGATCAGGAAGATCAAGCGTAGTGTGACAAAATATGACGAAAGGGAGAGATGGGGTAAAAAAGTGTTCGAAATAGCGTGACGTAGTTTATGGATGAACCCTTAATTAGGACAGCCGCTTAATTGGGACAAAATGGCTTACAAGTTAGTCCAATATCACCTCTACTCGAAGCCTGATCGCGATGACCTATATTTTCCGTGACGTCATCATTCGAAGGCCATTCTATTAGAAGATTCTATTTAGAATTTTTTCTAATAGAATTTGTTGATAAAGGTAATTAAAGTTGTGTATTAAAATTACAAAATAATTTTAGTTCCGCTATGTTGTATAAGTGCTACGTTTCTTTCTATCGTGGGAATTATCGAAATGGTCCAAACGTTAGCGCGTATTCATTTCCAAAAGACAAAGAGTTACATAAAAAATGGATTTTGGTTATCCAAAAACGTGATTTTATTCCAAAACGAAATACTAAGGTAAAAAATCCTTTATTGAATAAAGGTAGTATTCTGTGATTTTTTCCTAGTGCATTTTAATTACAGTTTTTCAATTTTCGTATATGAAGGTAGGTGAACCGCATTTCTCATCATCTGACTTGGACCGAATCACCAGGCTATGATAAAAAAACAGGACAATTGCTCAGTGCACCATTAAAAAACAAGAAGTTGAGAAAAGGAGCGATTCCTTCAATTTTTCCCAAATTTCCAATGTCCGAGAATGTTACATACATATCACCGAATAATAACAAAATTTTACGAGAAAATAATTTTCTATAAGTGTCATGGTGGAGAGCATTCAAACAAATGAACAATATTTTAACTGATTAAATCAAAAAGATGATGATCAGTCCTTCCAGTATCCTGATTTTGGTAATATATATAGTGGCTGGAATGGAAATGTTCTCACTGCTTCATATAAGTCTTTGATAAAACTGCATTACATTGAAAATAATTCATTGATAAAGCTTGGATATGGTTTGAAGGTATTATCTCCTTCAGTAATGGAAAAACAAAATGTTAAGCTCCCTTTCTAAATATTTAATAGATTTGTGTCATATGGATTGTATTCATTGGGTGCTGAAAATAATATTCAAATTTTGAAAGCATAGCCAAATTAATTGAGTATATCAATATTTGGTGGAAAATTATGAATGTTAAGACTTCTTTGAAGGGCACTAGAAAAAAATAAATATATGGAACCATTTACAAAGTCACCCATAGATGTTAAAAATGTCTTTCTTAACGAATTTATAGATTGGCTTCATACATGGAAGAAAATTGACTACAAAAAAAGGAGAATTAACAAAAGAAAGTTACCAGGCTCCAAACCTAATTACTTACTGTTTGCTTGAATTATGTAATTATTGCGTAAGAGAGTTGGGATTACAATACATATTAACAGGAAAGATTTACACTGACTCAACTGAAGAGCGATTCGGAAAGTATAGGCAGATGGCGGGAGAGAAATATCACGTTTCTATTCGACAATTATTTGAGACAGAAATCAAGTTGCGCATCCAAAGCAATATAAAGTGTGAATTACCATTTAAGAAACAAGTAATACGCATTAATGCAGTGGATGATGATAATGAGTGGAATGAAAATATTAATTTATCAAATACATTAGAAAATCGATAGGTTAACCCGAATATTGTACTCGATGATGCAGATTTTCAATTAATTTAGAAGCATTTTAATGCGGTTACATATTTGGGAGGTTATCTCCCATATTCCATTTTGAAAAAACTAAAATGTATTTTTTGCCAACAAATTTTAACTACTGATGAAAAAATTCATTGTAGGAATGAAATGATTCACAGATTTGAGAGGAGTGGACTCACTTACCCAAAAGAAATGGTTGTAAATGTTGTGATATATTCATACTGTATGTAATCTTAAACAAATTTGTATCATTTCACAAAAGCTGGTTTTTTGAGCCTTGAAAATCAAAGAAAATTTTTGACAAAACTCTTTGAAGATAGTTTTGTTTTTGATGATCCTTATTGTAAACCAGGTCATGATACTGAAAATACAATGATGATGTTTTATGGATTACGTGTAATATATTTCTGAAAAAATTTTTAAATGAAGAATGATGCAAATTGTTCTAAAAAGAAAAGGAAAATTGAAATTCTTGAATATGCTAACTAAAAAATTCTTTAATTTGTTTATTTAATTTATATTGCATTTTGACCAATGAAATTTTCATGTTAGAATTTTGTAAATTGATTGTAAGATGATAATATATATCACAATAATGAGTTTATACATTCTGTAAATATGTATTTTTCAGTTTCATATTGGCCTATTTTATACAAAGAAATGATTATTATTGATTTATAAAAGAAAATCATAAAAACGACAAAATAAAAATAAAAAATTCCGTATTTTCGATATTATTTTATCAATTAAATTAAATTAACTTCCATGCAAACTATACCTACGAATGGCCTACTGCTGATGACATCACAAACTCCGCGATCAGGCTTTCAGTAGAGGTGGTATTGCTTAGTCCCGACGTGTCCTAATTAAGCGAAATCCACTGTATATAGTGAATCGGGGAAGTTGACCAATTTTCTGATCCTAAAACGCATATTAAATTTGAATACAGGTATCCCTCATATAACACGGCTTCCTACAACACGGTTTCACTCTAACGCTATTTGAAAATTGCGGAAACCCTCATATAACACGGTACTTTTACCATACGGTTCTTACTTAACACATTTAGGCCGGTTGCACGAGTCTTATTCTGCATATTAAGCTCGCTGCTTTGCACGATGTCAAATCTTTAGGATAAACTACCGACTAACTTAGCCAGTCGAATTTGGGCGGGTTAAAATTTATTCTACAGATTATCTAGCAAAACAATATGGCGGACTACAGTAGTTCCGAATCCGAAGTTGAAAACAATCTCAATTTAGATTACATTTATTTTAATACAGAACGGATATTTCCGAGAAAGTTACAGATTTACCGTTTATAATGATGATAACTTCATGTGAGGTTTCGTTTTAATAAAATCAACGATTTTATGGCTATTGTCAGAGCGATAAAGGGAATGTGCACTTTATAAATCAAAAGTCTGTTACTTTATTTTAAATTTATAAAGTAAACTGTTATTAACATATTATATAGTCTATACATATATGTGTGTGTGTATATATATATTATAATCACATATGTTGATGTACAAGAGTAAATAATAAACCAGAAATACAGATCTATATTTTCAGATCTAGTTAGATCTATTATCGCAAAGTATTCGGGTATTGTGCTAGTGTATGCTTAATTATACATCATATACAGTACACTTAATTTTGTTTTTACTTGATAGATACATTCCCGAAAAATGCGTATAAAAAATATACTGTATCTATGGTAAAAAATAGAAGATTGGTTCCAGAAATAATATAATAAATCCTATGAAAAATCATGTTAGAATCCTATTATTTCTATGTTCTTGCACTTTTTATTTCATAAAGATTGCACATGTATAGAAAAAAGTATCATATAAAATAAATTATTTGAAAAGAAAAATAAGGTACAATTTTACATTAGCGCCATATGAATGAAAATAGTACCAATCGAAAGACGACGACCAGTAGAGAAAACTTTTCAAAAGGACTGCGCTTCTATGTGGTGCAGGATTGAAAAAATGAATGATGAAATTATAATATTTTTCCACATACAATATTTAAACCGGTACATGCCGCCATCTTGAAAACTTGGTTCGAAATCCGAGATATAGTAGTTTTTTGAATGAATCTTTAACACAACGGAATTGCCGATTCGTGTTTTAATCATCAGTCTGTGAGAGGCTAATTTTTAATTCTTTAATGATAAAGATTTTTTTTTCAAGATAGGTTTACAAAATGGTGGCGGACATGGGTATAGGTACTGTAGGTACTGCTTATAAAGAAATTTAATTTTATCGTTCATTTTCTCGACGTCCGCACCAGATAATAGTGCAGTCCTTTTGGAAAGATTTCCCTACTCATCGTCATCTTTCGATCGGTACTATTTTCGTTTATCTGGCGCAAATGTAAAACCATACCAAAAAGAACGTGTTACTTATTCATAAACACAAAAGTTATGCAAAATAATATGAATTACATGTAACAAAATTTTGATTTTAACTTTTAATAAATTTTTTATACCGTTAAACATCAAAAAGTTACATTTCACTTTAAACACCAAACTCAAAATGCAGACAAAACAAATTTCCTGTGGAAGTTATACATATAAATTGGGAAATTTCTCAGAAATTTATTTTCTATTTGTAATCAAAAACAACAATATAGAGGTGAATAATGCGAAGCGAGCTTTGCATTCACTGTAATACGAAAAAAAATTTTCTTAGAATTTGGGACAATCGTATTAAAGCAAATCGTGTAAAAAGAGAATGAAATTTTTTCTAATTTGTGTTAAATCAAAATCGTGTAAAAACACAACTGGGTGTATATGCTGAATATTTTTAATGAACTAAAAGCTGAAGTTGAACTACAGACTGACTGAAAGCTGAGCTGCAAATATAGAAAATAGTAAATAACTTAATCGGCGCCTTCGCGTTCAAATGAGTTGCTATGGTAAAGAGCATGCGCAGTAACTATCTTCACTTTATCTGGCTGATAGCTATCTTTTGCCTCGTGCAACACTCTGTACTTAATCTCAGATTTTTCGAACGGGTTAGAGTTATTCTAGCGATAACTATTCTGCAGATTAAACGGAAAGTCGTGCAAATGGCCCTTAGAAAATTACGTTTACTCTCCTACAGCACAAAACATTTTCATTAATTTCTGTAAATCCATATTAGGGACATACAATACGTACACAAAATGCAATCATTGAGAAATACTTGGCTAAAATTAGTCATAAATGCAATTTCGCTAGTTTGCCACGAAAGGGACGATACGCAGTCTATTTACGATTTCGATTTGAAATCGAGTTAATTGGCGACCATTATTTTGTGTTACAAACATTCGGTTCTTGGATAAAAAATAAGTTTTTATTCTTTGATAGAGCAAAGTGAAAGAGCAGGAAAATTTTTTATTCATAAATATTTTTTAGGTATATGTTAAGGAACGATTGTTTTCTAACGGGTGGTAGCGAATTAGATTACAAATTTTGTAAAGAGAGCGGAAGATATACCAACTTTAAATGCATGAAAAAGTTCAGAAAGTGAAGTTGATATTGTTAAAGAAAAAAAAAAGTTCTTGTTTTAAGAAAGAGTGGTAAAAAATATAATTATCATATGAATGTTATACAGGCTGTATACTTTTTTCTTTCCTTTTGTTTTACATATATTGTTTTTTAAGGACTTACGTATATATATTTTTCTTTCTTTATGTTTCGTGTTATTAATATTCTTAATAAACATTAAGTTTCTTATGTGGAACTAAAGAAAGTTATTTGTTTTGAATTGGTTTGGGAACATAACTCTCCTTTTTGTATTGTTCTGGGTCTCGTATAACACGGTTTCACACCACACGGTGTTTTGCAGGAACCTATCTACTATGTTATAGGAGAGATACCTGTATTTTCATTTCATATTTTTTTGTACTTAAACTTACAAGGATTTTGTATATATGACTCTATCAAAAACTTTGAAATAACAAATCGAGTCATGATTTATAATTTTTTTAAAAAGTTACAATTATTCGGGGTAAGATGCCACTGCGCTTTGGATGATATTTACTTTAATAAATAGCAAAAATGAACTCTTTACTCATCCAATAAATTTCTTGTTCACTATATCATGTATATTTTAATAGAATAAATGATTAAATTCTATAATATTAGAAGAATTAAATAAAATCAGATATTTAGATATCGTATATACTCACGGTGGCCACATTCGACTCTTCGATACTTTTAATGTGGCTCCATATCACGAAAGTCGAGAGTTAATATAGAGCGATCTCTTTTAATTAAGAAAGATGTAGGAGTTGTCCATTTGTCCATATAAAATAAGCTATCACAAACACTCAAGAAAACGGATTTAGCAGTTTTTTTTCTGAGCCCTTTGTATACAATTTGTATTAAACATATAATGAATTATTTACTGTCTGGTCCCACGCCACATTTTTCATCGCCATTTTTCTAGAATCTCCTTTTTAACGTTCTGTAAGGTAGGTGTAGGCTTATATTATTTCTGTGAAACATCGAAGTAATTCATGCCCCCTCTGTTTATATGTTACGCTGCCAGTTTTAAACTTTCTTCGAACCAAAGATCTCTGCGTGGGTCCTGCTGCAAGTTTTAAAATTTCTTCGAACCAAAGACCTATGCTTGGGTCATAATATATGTTCTTATCAATTAATTTTATAAAATAAATCATAAATACAAAAATTTAAATTCGGCATCTAATCCCGAAATAAAAATTGCCATCTTTCCCGTTGATCGGGGTGAGACGCAACTTTTAATCACGTGACTTAAAATGGCTAAATTAGAACGACATGGAAAGCAAAGTATTCTTTAAAGTATCCACTACACATTAAATATATTAATTTTTACTACGCCGCTATTATTACGATTAATAAAAATACTTGAAAAAATGACTACTGTATATAATTTTTCATGAAAATTTCAACACTCATAGGGAACTTTTAGATTTTCCATGCGAGTAATTGATAATCTGATAATAGCCATCTTCTATATTTTTGACCGTCTTATAGGAGATTATAATAAACCACCTTTTATCGCCACACGAAAGCAAAGTATTCTTTAAAGTATCCACTACACATTAAATATATTAATTTTTACTACGCCGCTATTATTACGATTAATAAAAATACTTGAAAAAATGACTACTGTATATAATTTTTCATGAAAATTTCAACACTCATAGGGAACTTTTAGATTTTCCATGCGAGTAATTGATAATCTGATAATAGCCATCTTCTATATTTTTGACCGTCTTATAAGAGATTATAATAAACCACCTTTTATCGCCACCTGTTTAAATACTAAGAGATTAGAGAAAAATAACCTACTTCCCCGATTCACTCTATATACAATATATACTGTATAAGTATAACAATGATAAAATCGTTGATGAAATAAGACTTCATAGTTAGCTCGTGGTTGTATTATAAATAGGTATATAGTATTGTGCATATTTTATTTTAGTGACCATCAATTATTTACATCACGCTATTTTGACATTTTTTGATTCTCTCCCACTTTTGATTTTTTCGTCACGGTAAGACTTTTCTGACTGTGACATCACCAATGTGAAGACTCTTTCCCTTCTACTTAAAAATTTTTTATCCGATTTTATGTAAAATTAAAAGAAATACATAAAATAATAGAAAATATGAATTATTTTTAAATTGGTACTATGTTACATAACAGTACTGTATTTTTAACTTCAAGTAAACTTTCAAACAGCTGGATATAAATTTTTAGAACTAGTTATATGTCTTACATTTTATAACAAACGTATCTCAAAATATTTCACATTATAGCTTTTATTTTTGAACAATTAAGCGTAAACGTAAAACTTTCACCATTGTTATGGTGTGACGTTACAATTCGTACGCTCTCTCTACATCATTTATCCAATAGATTATGCCTATCCCGTACTGCTAAAGGAGCATCCGTAAACTACGTCACACTGTGGTACCGTAGTTTATGGATACTCCTTTACCGAAATTTCGATTATCAAAATACGCGAGAAATCGAATCCTAGTAGATTACAATAGTATAAATTAGCATATAGCCATCAGAGCCAATACGATGCTATTCTATCGATTGAATTAGATTATTTTGAGATTTTACTCCGCCGATTTTCCATCAGGAATATAAGTTAATCAGTTAAAATTACGGGAAATCCAGATCTGCCATAGATCATTCTATTGTACTGAAGAAAGGGGATCAATGGAAAGAATCAGATTCTCTATGAAATGGTAGCTAATTTCTGTGAACGAACATTGAAACAGAGGATTCGATCCAGGATCTACCGAATGGAAATTCATCGTACTTCCATTCGGCGGATATTATGGTAATTAACAAATTTGCTAAAAATAGCTCATTTCTTACCTATTTAATAAAGAAATACTTCATTTAAGTATGACGATGGAAAACAATATACAAAAATGATCCATTATGATTCTTGAAAATCGGGAAAATATCATATGGTTTGATGGCATATTTTAGTTTTTTCCCCCAATAGATTAATATATTTATTTATTTTAGATTTTGTGATTCTTTTACATAGAAGTTGTTAATAATAATTTTCCTGATATCATACACGCAGTATTATTATTAATCTTATTCTCTAAGCCTTCACTAACCACTCTCCGAGTTTGGTTTGTGGTTGACTATCGTTTCGATAAAGAATTGACGTATCTCCTCCATCAGGATCCATCTCGATCTCAAACATTCCATCTCAAATCTATCCATTTTATCTCTATTCAAAATCGAACATTAGTCATCCGTAGACGACTTTATTTGATACACTGAATAAGCATACATATATTCGTATATAACACCTATAAATGGAAGAGGAACAAATAGTCTTTGATTAGCTACGGGGTGAGTTTAAGTTAAGTCGGATATTTTGACCGATCAGTATTATATTTTTTCTCTATTACGCTTAGAGTCTAGGTAGTCGGAAAAATAATCCGATGACGGTGGGGTGTGGTCGGCCCAGATCATTAGGCTACCGGAATAACACGGGGCTGGACCCCACCCCACTTTCCCCAATTGGATGGAGTCTCTGGAGGTACTCTCTATTTCAGAAAAAACACACACACGTTTTTAGTCTTTATCCGAGTTTTCTCACTCCATTTCTAGGCTAAGTCAATAATCTAATCGTTTGATTTTGCTTTACGTCATCATCTTCAAATAATTAAATCGCGCGGAAAAAGATACGAATCGATTTAAATAGTAGAGCAGTTAGTTAAACAAATTCAAAACTGTTCGACTAATTAAGGTGATTTTTCTTAGCCAAAATACTAAGTAATCTTACCAGTAAAAACCTAAAAATTCACTAAGAAATTCATCTGGATAGTTGGGCATCTCTTGGTGAAAACTTCGCGCCTGACTCGGTAATAATAAATAAGGTAATTATAGAATTCGAGAAGAACAAGCGTATAACAGAAAATAATTAATAAGGAATAAAACAAGCGCTTTATCATCGTTATAAAAGTAATTAAAACCATTTTTAAAACAATTTATCAAAAGTATTCATTACTCATAGAACAATAAGATTTTTTTCTAAAAAAGTTACGACAGAAAATTTTTAAGAAAAATCTTAATTAGACAGGATGACGATAATGCCTGCAGAAAATTTGTAAGAAAAACCGTAATTAGACTGGAAGACGATACGCCTGCGGAAAGTTTATGCTAAAACGAAACTAGTCGGGTGTAATTAAATTTAAATGATAAATAGAATCGCACCACTTCAAAATCAGACTACTTTCTTCGGAGATAAGCGATCGACACTGTTTTTCTGACAGACAATTACAATCCCAGATAGAGAATAAAAACAAAGAAAAACTATCCGCCAATAGAGGGTTAAAAATCTAATATAAACATTCCCATTAATATCTGGAAATACGATATTGATTAAAACAAACAACTAATTCTTCCTTTACCAGAATAATACCAAAGAAATTACTATATCACACTAACAATATAAAACTGTATTTGTATTTTCGATGAATATACTAATTGATAAATATTATATATTTTAGTATATCTTACGATATTACTTAATTTTTAATACTTTAGTGATTATTATTTTAATACGAAAAATACTAATATAAAATAATATATTATAATGTATATAGATAGTATTTCTCGCTGATCGTTCGTACATCACGATTATTTTGACAAATAGCGCGCTCTTCGTTTTGAAATAAATTTGTTGCCCGGTTTTATTTTGAAAAATCTGTTTATTATTCTGTTGAAATAATACGATCCTACATTTAATTCAAATTTTATCACCAAACCAGTTAATTAAGATGGAAGACGTAATCCTTCTCGTTAGTCAATTTTTTTTTTAGCTTTTCAAAAATTCTAAATCATCAAATTCTGATCCTCATTAGGTCAATAGTAACGAATCGATTTCCACCATTTTAGCACATTTGAATTGAGCAGACCTGTCTAATGTTCGGTAGGTGATTCTCATTCAATGCTACCAGAGATTCCAAAAAATATAATTCGATACTGATCATTTTCAATAAGGCAGCGGAAGGTCTCGATAAAATATGTGACTTTTATTCAAATCCATAAAATAATCGACTTTTATTCGGTAGATCCCAATAAAATACGCGGCTTTTATTCAAATAACATTTATTGCGCCGGACAGCGGAACTCCTTTTCTTCCATTTTTGAATGGAAACGGTCAGAAATGCAATGATTATTTCCATTCAGAGAGGCTTTAAAATTCAATCATCACGGAAATCTATTTATTATCTAAGTACATTAATTAAAGGATATTATTATAATGATGCATCGTTATAAATTGAAAAACTTTATCGACTTCCTTTTAAAAATATTCCATTTATTGCTCTACATTATTTTCATGCGTCGTTTATTAAAATAATTACAGTATCATATTTTCGTTTGGTATTAATCTCCGTTTATATTCTCTTTTTCTTATTTTATATTTCTTAATTCGGTACGAATAGGCTATATTTATAGGGCCCATCAAATTTTTGACGCCCACTTAGTCTCGCATCCTTAATTAAAAGATTCTGAAGGTCGGAGCGAATATACCATTTTGTAAAAATGAACGCTAATCGTAGGCTGTGGGCAAACTCTAATGCAGAGCGGTGCCAAAAACCAAGCAATGACCGTAAGCTAGCTAAAAAATTACTTTATTCTCGACTAACACATCCATATAAATATATTTCGAAAACCCTCTTCAGTTTTAATGGATGGGGTATTAAAAGAGAAGCTGCAATTTTTGAAGATGGTGGCTAGTGGATTTAAGTATCGATTCGCTTTAAAATAAAGAAAAACTGCCTACGATATTTAAATAAAGCCACCAAATATCGGAAACTTTAAAAATTACATCATCTCTTTTAATACTTCATACATGCGAATAAAGAAGGGTTGGACCGACACGCATTTTTTTCTTATGGATGTATTATTTAAGAAAAAAATATATTTTTAAGAAACTAATAACCTTAGTAATCCAGGTTTCCGCTCTCTATGGCCACTACTGCAACTATATTGGACTGGTCAGAGTTTCTATTCCGGCCCGATTCTCATCTTCAGAAACCGGAAGTCGAATTTCTATAGGTGGTCTTTCCGTTAATGTTTCGATAAAATATCTATCACCATCTACAGCCTTTTCGTATTTGTATTCAAATATTATTAATCACTCGAGGGTTTATATAAAATATTAGGAAAATGATGGGCCAAATTTTATTCATGACTTCTCTATACCGGAACCTCGAACCAATCTACTATGGCTGGATTTTCGACTAACTTTTGTTACTCGAAATCCGAGCCATGGTAGGGTATAGTACATTAAAAGAAAGAATGGCGGAAACAAGGGCGATAAATATGGCAGAATATATATTTATACGTTTCCCTATAATATTTGTATGTTTTCTTGTATAAACATCACGCGCATAACCCATGTACAATTTATGGGCTCACTTTCCAAATTTATGAAAGGTGGCGTGGCCCGAAAACCATCTCCATGTCCATATATAGCAGCGCGGCCCTTGGTCTTATAACAAGTCTGCGCTTTCGTGGCCGCATAGATTCACTGTGGTTCTTAGGTATCTAAGAACCACAGTGAATCTATGCGGACACCAAAAGAAACCAGGAAAGTTATATATATCATATCATATTTATTAATTATATGGTATAAAACAACGTAATCAAAGAATTTTTAATTGGATGCGTGCTATTGTATCGATTTAACAATTTTTTATTAGGTTCAACATTTGTAATAGCCAAACACAAGATTGATTCTAAATTTTCGTTAATTAAGTGGCAGCGCTACCTTGTACGCGTGCACAATTCTTTTAAATTATCTTTTCACACCAATTCCGCGTTTCACACACAGTAAAAATTTAAAAAATGTTTATTATTATAAATATGATTATTATTTTTTTTATTGTTTAAAAAGATTATCATCGAACCACTGTAAAAGTAATTTCACTTCAAGAAATTATTATTTGAAAATGCACTGTTCAAAATTACAAATAATATTTCATCGATTGTGTGACTCGTTAAAAAACAAAAGGTGAGGCGGGTCGCCAATAAATCAACTGTAGGCCGTGGTCCGCGCATCTCCGATCTGTAGTTACGTGTTCTTATAACATTATGTTAATATAAAGAACTGGTCTAAGTTTGATTGGTCGTTATCCGAAAATTATACGTAATTATTCACAAATTCAGAATGGTTTTACGTTTAAGCGCGCGATATTATCGGTTAAGCGTAAAAAAATAACGAAGGACAGTAAAAAGTAGGACAGTACACACGTATCGGATGTCGAGGCTAGCGGGTTGATTAAATATGGGTGGTTTTAATGAAAATACTTTACGTTCATTCATTACGAACATAAATGTAACGTATCCATAGCGCTGGACGTAATGTCGGAAACTAAGAGAAGATCGTAATCGCATCTAGAATATATAATACAGTATTTGGATTTACAGACATTAACCTTTAAATTACCGTACTCTTAATAAACTCCTGCAATTTTCTATTAAAATTAAAATAGAGAAATTCTAACGTTATAGAAATGTGTTAGATATTTATCGGTATGAGTTATTCAAATTATTAAGCTATAATTAAAAAAATCGTACAATCTTAAATTTATATTGTATTTAAAAAATACGCCTATAGTCTATTCTATTATTTTAATGCTGGGAAATATAGTTTCCGCTCGATCGCCTCTTTTGTCCAAAAAATAAAATAAAATAAATGACCTCCCCGGATAAATTAAAAATAATTAAATTACCACTTATTTCTCCGTAAAATACCGCGTATACTCGGGCCGTAGACCATCGGGTCCCGATAGCGCCTACCTTTAACTAGCGTTCGACTGGTATCCGAAAATCAATTAACGTTCCACAGGTAACCAAATGTTGGGTTTACCGAGAAATCGGAAATTTCTGTTTCCCGCCAATAAATCATATATTTTTTTAACCAGAGACGGTAGGAAGGAAAGGAAGCCGTCAACCCAGAAGAAGCCGCCACAACGGAAGTGACAGAAAATTTAGTAAATCCAGTATTCGAAAGGAGAAGGAAACAGGCCGAGCGGAAGTGACGAAGGAAAAGGAATGCCAGACAACCCGAGGCGGAGGCGGTAAGAAAGTCCTAGCGGGACGACCCAGAGGGGAGGTGGAAAAGAAAGAACGTAAGTTATCCGGGCCGTAACCGGGTTAAGTACATAAGTACGTATTTACTAGACCTATCCGCTTCCATTTTGGAATCGTCACCCAACCGAGAAGGTAAATGCCCAAAAGAGTTTATTACCGAGTTTAAGAATACCATATTATTTTTTACGCCGTTTATTTATAAAGATAACCGTCTTTCCGGTTATTTTCCATAGCGTGGGAATACTATACGCGTACCAAAATTTCTGGTTTCTTCGCATTCTGTATTAAAAGTGGACAGAAATTTCCAGAGAAATCCAAACGAGCGAAAGTTTTTACCACCAGGTAACAGAACCCAATATAAAGAAAAACTTTTCCTAGACGGTTAATAAAACGCGTTTATTTTACCCCGGGTAAAATAGGAGAAGTATTTTAATAAAAAATAGATAAGATAAATATCAAAAAGTGGGTGTGGCGTAGAGGAGGGCCGAGAAGGACGGGGCCTGGAGGGGTAAGACGCGGCGCGAATCGTACGTCCCGGAAGGACCGGAAAGAGGCGCGTCGGGCCACATACCGATACACTAGCCAAAAGCCAAAGAAATTCATTTATTTTCTTCGTCTAACATTTAGACCAGATCCGCCAAACTATCGGTGGCCGTAAGTAATTTATACGACAAATAATCTGGGATTCAGATTTTTTTTTTAATTTTCGAATGGTTTTTCGCTAAAAATCTGACCTATTAGTTTAACTAATAATAATAAAAATGGATGTCAGATGGGATACCGGAGATATTTTACCGACCAACACTGGCGCGTATAGTTTTGGTACAAAAAATCGACAATTAAATTATACCATATAATTTCGACCATAGATATTATATTCGAAAAATTATTGGTCGACGAAATTTAGATACTTTTTTGGGGATCAAACGTAGACGCCGCCTACTGGCAAAAACATAGGCGCGAAATCGTTGGCCAACCGGGGAATCCGTACACGGTAAACATTTATCCTACGGGATAACCGCCGTTCATAAGTCAATTTTTATAAAGTAAAATATAATAAAGGGCCAACGGGAGCGGAAACAAATTAATTATATTAATAATTTTATCCGGGCGCGCCACTTTTAACGTTAATTATAGTAAACCGTAATCGGTACTTAACCAGGGATTTTAAATAGGCTAACTTACCGTCCGATAAACAATGTATAAGTAACTTTATAAAGTTCGACTCAAATTATAAAGCGGCCACGGTCATCCGGAGGCATCGATTTTCCGCCGTATTAAATGACAATTACAATTTTGTGTGTTCCGTAAGATACGGTAGGTTAAAGCGTTCGTTTTACCGGGTGGCGTTCGGTGTCGCTTATTAAATTTATAATTTTTATATCCATAAATTCGTTATATAGTACAGTTATAGCGCGGTGGGGAAGGACGGGCAAATTATATATAAGACGTAAAGGAAAGGAGCGACCGAGGAAAATACAGGTAAATGATTTTATCCACATAAATCTTAAATAAAGACCGAAACAATTTGTAATAGGCGTCCAGAGGCGCCGGGTCAAAGGCCAACGGAAACATCGGACTATATAAAGTATTAATGGGTGCCGACAACGATCCAAAGCCAGACTACGTACGTAGGACATTAAGAAACACACGACTGGTAATCTTAACGGTCACGGTCGAAAATGACGGAAGGTAAAGGTGGCCAACAAATTTCCTGATAAGAAAGAAGTTAACAAATTTTTTCCATCGGACGGCCGGAAGGAAGCGTAGTCCCAGCGGTTTATTTCTGGATTTTTTCGACCACACTACCGTATTTTTTTGGTAAGAATTTCCACCGACACGGTACGGTTAATATCGAAGAGCCACGGCCACTCCATCGACCCCAGCTCCAGACCGGGCCGTTATCCAGCGTTACAAACGGGGGAACGACTTCCGCCATCCCCGAACCGGGGAAGTCACCGACGGAATTTCGTCGAAGGTCGGGAGACGGGTCGGTACCGAATTACGCCCGGAGACGGCCGAGCGGCGCCGAACGTCTAACCGGTCGGAGGAAAATACAGGTAAATGATTTTATCCACATAAATCTTAAATAAAGACCGAAACAATTTCTAATAGGCGTCTAGAGGCGCCGGATCAAAGGCCAACGGAAACATCGGACTGCCCGGACCGAAGGTTTTTCCGTCCCGACGGTGGGAACCGGACTGGTTCCGACCGGGTGATCCCGCCCGACCCGGGCCCGGAGGCCCGCTAGCCATTAAAAGCTTACCTGGGGTCGGCCGTAGCCTCCCGTCGCTCCGCCATCCAAACTGAAACTACTCCGCTCAGGCCGCCGAACTACTTTAGTACCGTGTTCTGGCGCGGCAGAAGTTACTTCGCCGGCCTGTTCTCCTCCGCCGGGAATTTAGTCGACCCGAGTCGAGTCCGCGGGTTTCTTCTTCCCCCGAAACGCGGCTTTTGGTGGCGTTTCTGGCCCAAGTGGGGGGTCGGACGGGAATGGACCGTAGTTAAAGCTCCGGGAAACAGCCGGCGGCGTTTAACCCGGCCTTAGACGATTCCGTTAAGGTTACCGGTAGGAGGCTTTATCTCCGCAGCGACACTCGACCTTTTTGGCCGGCTTTTCCCGGGTTAATATTTTGCGTATTGTTAAACACTCGGACCGACTTCATTCTTCGTCTGTGGCCCGACGCTCCGCCTTAAATTAGCCGACAAGATTTCGGTCGAGTTTTTCCAGGGGTAACGGGCCGTATAATCTCCATTCGGGTTTATTCCCCGGGAAAGGGATGCCGAAAATGTGGGGAACGGACAACAGACGGAAACTTTTCGAAATACGTAATCGACGAGTTACAGGCGTAGAGTAAGTAGGAGTAAAAATAGTCCGAGTTTTTCGGGTTTATTCCCCGGGAAAGGGATGCCGAAAATGTGGGGAACGGACAACAGACGGAAACTAGTAAGTAGGAGTAAAAATAGTCCGAGTTTTTCGTTCCGTTTCCGTAAGAAGCCATCTTCCGGTTTATCGATAAATGGCCACTTTCCCGCTCGGCCCTTTCTCCAAAATCGGCGCCATTTCTTAAGTTAGTCTAAGAAATTTTCCCCTTCCAAATACCTACCTTCCGGCCCCTTCTCGGAAGATTTTATCCTGTTGCCGGGTTATACCCAGCCATGTATATGGCGGGTAGAAACGGTTTATCGATAAATGGCCACTTTCCCGCTCGGCCCTTTCTCCAAAATCGGCGCCATTTTTTAAGTTAGCCTAACTTAAAAACTAACCTATCTTCCGGCCCCTTCTCGGAAGATTTTATCCTGTTGCCGGGTTAAAGCCAGCCATGTATATGGCGACCGACCGAGGCGCCGACGGGACTAAGAAATCGTACGGTCCGCCGGAGGGGAGAGGAAGGGGCGGCCGGCTTCCGTTCATCGGTATTCGGGCTAATAAGGTTTAGAAGGCGCCGCCCGACATTTTGGGGCGGGAAAGGGCCGACTTAACGCTGGAATAAAAGTGGCGGACGAATCGATGGGGGAGCCGGCGGTTGTGTCGGAGACAGACATTTAGCCAAAATATGGGGTCGTCGTCTGAGCCTTTTATTTTTTATAGCCGCCGCTTCCCCAGTGGCTTTAAATTAAACCCGTGCCGGATATTACCTTTACTTAACGGTCCCCCTTCCGTTAACTTATAATAAAATGGAAAAATAAACGCTTAGCTGGGGCCGCTAACTAGTAGCTTACAGCGGGGCTCGTCGCCACATTTTTAAGTTATTCGATTTTACTGGGACAACTAATTAACTTTTGCAGAAAAAAATCACGCGTAGGGTGCGGTATAGTTCGGCGCGTCATACAATTTTTTAGAAAACCATTGACAACTTCACTATTTGACGTAAATGTGTTTTTTCTCAAACTAAGTAATACGTCGCCACACGCCCCAATCTGGGGCGTGTGGCCACAAATGTCGGGCGAGTTGTGTCACCACGAAATAAAATTTTATCGAAACAAAATACAATAATAAATTCACCTAAATAAGAGTTTAAAATAGTTATTACACTAAATAATAATTTATTTAAAGAAACCAACCTTACAGATATAATTCGCGATAAACTCGTGATTATCCTGGCGTATATTATAATCTGATTTTCCAGGAAAATTTAACTATCATTTCCTTCGTCGATATCGGAACGACAGCTAAGACGCGCAAAACATATTTATATATTATTAAAAATATTTATATATGTTGTGACAGGGTCGCCACACGCCTCCAATTCCCTGTCACCAGTAACCCCGGGTGGTGACATTTTGTTTAACTCTGTTTATATATAAAACAATTCGTTTAATTTTATGTTGTCAAATGTAAGAGAATAGATCGTAGTTTAATTTTATATAAACCAACCGTACTCACTCAAATTACTTTAAGCCGCGGATTTCACTGAAAACAACTCAAAAAATTCATTTTTCACTGTCGAAAACAAATAATTCGGTACGACTTGGAAATACGCGTTACGTCGGCCATTATAAACCAACCGTACTCACTCAAATTACTTTAAGCCGCGGATTTCACTGAAAACAACTCCAAAAATTCACTTTTCGCTGTCGAAAACAAATAATTCGGTACGACTTGGAAACACGCGTTACGTCGGCCACCGGGTTCGACCTATAAAATGGCGTCGATAAAAGCGTTGTGGCCAACAATCGGCTAATACCGCCGCCTATTAGCCATAAAGACAATCGGCGTGTCGCGACACGCCCCTGTGGCGACCAGCCCCGCTCTACCCTATGTAATTAACATTTCTTGTTTTTAAATTTCGCCGTCCACCCAGCTTTCTGGCCAACTGTTTCTTTTTTATTTTTTCTTCGTATTCTACACCGGGCCGATATATACCGTACGTTTCCGGTTTAAGGTAGGACGGTGCCGATAATTTCTTAAGTTCTATTCTATTAGCGGTATAAAATGGCGCCATCCGTTTAATTTCTGGTGAAAATTTTCGGCGCCGTAATTTAAAAGTAGGTTAATTTGGTCCGGAAAATTTCCCGGCGCCGCCATTTGGTGGGGTTAGATTCTACCCCGGCCAAAAAATAAGCGATTTCCGGTCGGGTATTAAGGAAAAATAGAAAAAAACCGAGTTCCCATAAAAATTCGGTAAATTAAATAGGTAGGCGCTTTATTCCTGAAATAAATTAGCCATAGCGTAAAAGTCGAAAGGTAAGCTGGGATGTAGTGGATGCTCCGGTCTTCCGTCATTTCTGTCCGCCGAAATTTAACTATCTAATAAAATTTTCCCTCACCGAAATTAATATTAATTCTAGCGTAACCTTAGGAGGAAAATCCGCTCGACCCGCTACCATAAATACGTAACCGCCAAATAATAAACTATAGGTGGAGTCGGATCCACCTTATAGTATCTGGCTGACCCAACAAATATCGTTAGCCGACGTTATCTTCCCTTCCCGGCCAGAAATTACCTATTTTAACCTGGAAAATATCCGACGAAGAAAAACTCGGAGGGAAAGAAATGCGGATGAGGCGACTTTTTTAGGTCCGAGTCGGTTAATAAGCGCCGGTGGACCCATCTGTCGGCAGTTTCTACTGGGGAAGTGATGACCTAAGACGGCGTTTATCCGCTAGAAATGATTAGGGGTAGTTTAAAAACGAAAACAGCGTCGTCTATATAAATTTCCGCCTTAACTAGTATCATTTCCCTACGGTTAGGCTACTTCCAGATTTTCCGTGGAATCCGAGTATAGCGGAATTTCGTACACCCGTTGGAAATTTCAAGTTTTTCTTTAGAATTTCTCTTCAATTTTAAGCTTCCACTTTTCTATAATTTTTATATTTAATTAAATATAACCTGGTATAATTATATAATTTATTCGTTGTTTAAATTATATAATTTGTTATAAAATTAATGAAAACTTCGATTACGGGGTTTGTTAGCGCTGTCCGTTTATTTTTCGTATGGCCTTTCCTTCCGTACCGTAGGTGGGCGGCCCGACTAGTTAATATTAGTTTTTCTATAAAGACTCCGCAGTTATACGGAACCGGAAATATTATTACCGTAGTATCAATAAAATACCTTCCGTATCGTTTTGGTTGTAGCGAATAAATAAAAATTTTATACTAATAGATTTCTTTGGCGCTTCTGTTTTATATAATTTTCTACCTATGTTCTTAATATAAATAGGGAATTTTCTAATTTGTAATTTATATAATGGACCGTTGTAATACGTTATAATGGTTCTCGGATTAATATTATAATAGTTCCGCTACGGCTATTAAAGATGAAGCGTTTTTCTACTTTTAAATTACCCAGACTAATTATCGTCCATATATTTTTAATAGTACAACTAATAAGACGTATAAACCCATAGGAAGAAAATTCCTTTTACTTTTCCCGAGATAAAAAATTAAATTATTTACTCTACGCTAGCCGGCCTGGCCCGCCAATTTCTGGCACTCGGTTTACCGCCGGATATTAGTTTCTAGATTTTCCGATAATTACCCACCATATTCTACTGGTCGGCCCGGCTGGAAAAATTCCAAATCTTCCGATGGCACCAGCTTGTCCCAGCCACGTTATACCTCCAAACTTTTCTGACTATCGTACGTCGTATCCGTAACGTTCCGGAATATCATCCATTCTGGCCTCGTACGTTGGAACTCTCGAAATGTCGCGCGCCGGTCGTGTTCCGGAGAGTCGTCTATGGTTACTCCGCGCGTCGATGTTTCGACGCCGCGCATCCCTGACCTTCCCACACACGATCCATCGTTACGTTGTAGGTCGGAACATTGGTCGTTAACACTTATGGATCTAGCGAAATGACGTCGCGCACTCCGACGTTTCGTGACGTCGTTATTTCACCCGCCAGAGCCGTGGCCGTGTGGTGGCTACGTTACAGTAACGCTATCGGTACGTTACCACGACCTCGCGTATTCTGACCGTTCTGTCACGTTGCGGCGTAAGTGGCCACCGTGGCCACCTGATTACCGAGTCGCCTACTCCGACGTTTCGATGGCGTCGTTTCTACGCCGTCGCCACTCCATTACTACGCCGCGTTACGGCGTTTGGTCGTGTCGTCCATCCCTACTTCGTACGTCGGAACTGTTACCACCCGCTGGCTACGGCCCATCCACGTCGCGCGCCGACGACGTTTCCGACGTCGTCGGTTGTTAGGTGGTGGGAATGTGGCGCCGGTGAGACCGCGACGTCGTCCTACTTCATATTTTGCCAGGTCGACCGTAGTCGGAACGACGGGCCGAAGAGTTTACATATATTTTAAATTACCATCCCGAATGACCCATCCTCGGGCGATTTTGATTTTGGATATCCTACGTTACCCGCGGGATCGGGGATATCACCCTAGCGAGTTTGGTTCCGCTAGTTAGAACGTGTGGGAGTCTACGCGCGACAAAAAAGCATCGAATTTGTATGTATTATATATAATGATTGTTTATACAAATAAGACAATCGAGAAATTTGAACGATACAATGGCTCCGTATAACAATTTACCCCATCTTACTTAACTCGTCGTAGAATAGATTATTCATATTTTTTTCGTATTACCATAAAATAAAATTTTATTTCTGTAACGTTTCGATTCTGTACCACGTAGTAGAATATTCGACACTAACTGGTAAATATAACTCTTTACGGAATAAGCGTTTCGCCGCCAAATGTGGTACGACGACAATATTTAGAATTCTGTGAAAAACGAAATAGAGAATATGGACCTAAATTTTAATTCATTATAGAGACTGGTAAAACTTACTACGCCAAAAACTGCCAGACTAACTTTTGATACCAATCTTTATAATTTTAAGCCCCGGACAGCGTTAAAAGCTATTCGACGCCGACAAAAAGTATCCGAAAAAATGAATACGTTGGTAAATCGGGTTCATTTGGATTTATATATAAATTTTAATGTTCTCTTGTGATATGTTAACTGTATACATTTAGTAACATACCCTTAAAATAAGAATAACAATACAGAAAATGAATAACGACGGTAAGACCAAAAATCAAATAAAATACTAAATACGAAAACTTATTAATGTAAAAACGATGACGGTAAAGATTAAATATTGTCATTTCGAATTTTTCTTTTCAAATTATTCGAGTTCATTGGCTGGAAGTTATATTTTATAAAACGAAATTAAATGTCGTTAGGCGTTAACATCCAGAAATTAACATCTGGACATTTTGTATTCACTGGTTTAACGATGGCCAATAAATTTTCGCATTGTTCCCTTATATATATTCGATAAATCCTTATTATTTGATATATTGGTATTAGAAATATATTATCTATTAAAAAAAGCGCCGTTTATGTTTCGCCTAACGAAATTTGGGACGCGTTTATTAATAAAACATATTCGATAAAATTCGGAAAATAATTTCCTGACAAGATTCTTGGTGGAGAAACAAAACAGAAAATTCCCGAATTATTTTATCAAATAGTTTTCAAAAAGTCTTCTTTAAGTTTTTATCTCGTATCGTATCCGCTTTTGTGATTTTCATTCGTGTAATATTTTGATTTTAATGAAACAAACCGATTAGGTAAAGAATATCGATTCGATATGGTTTTTAGTATCGTGGCTAGTTTGTTTTCATCTCCCAAAATAATATCACATTTTTATATAAATATTTAGAGATTTATACAGGTACGCGTTATATTTTTAAAATTAACAACGATATTTTAAGAAAACTGGAAAAATTGGCATTATTAACTCTACGCTCCAAAGTAATACTAAATTATAAACTGATAAAAAAAAATTGGATACGTGGCCACTAAACTTATTCTAAAATTATGACCTACATCGAAAAACGATTCGGGACTTTTCATCTTATTTTTTCACAAAGAACTGCTACCGCGTAATTATTTTTCGACTCGGCCAGAATATATAATAGAGAGCTTCAGCGACACAAACGTGCGGTACGAGAATGACGTAGAACGCTAGAATGACGAAATCATGGCGTCATTTCGAATCGTCGCTAAACAGTTCTTCACTTCGAAACGTGAGTTAAGGAAAGATTCTATATTAACGTCATTCGTTCGCGTTCTACACGTCGAAAATGGCAAATTCGACGCTTAGGCGGGAAGGTTCGCGTTAGTGTTTACCTATATTTATAGTGACTAAATGACTAAATATAAGGCCATATATTTTTGTATGCGCGTTCCTTAGATTTGTATCTATGATATGATAATTAAATTTTGTGTTAAAAACGGTTAAAAATCATCTATATATAATGCCATATCTTTTAGTAGGCACGTTCCTTAGACTTGTATCTATGATAGGATAATTAAATTTTGTTTGTTAAAAACGGTTAAAAATCCTAACTCGAAGAGTTACTTTTATACCATATTTTTAGACGTGATTACTGGATACCTTACACTGAGTGTAAAAAGTTTGTTTTATTTTTATTTAATGTAAATATTTTTTCTAATTCGAAGTGATTTTGAAAAAGAAAATGGAATCAACCACCACGGACTCGGATGTTCGTGTTCTACGTCGTGTTCTACGCGAGCGTATTAAACGAATATGATGTCGTATACACGTGACGCTATTTGGGGAAGTTAAGGGAAGTAACGACTCGCTGAAGCAGATTTCTTGTACAAACGCACGCGTGGAATGTAAACTCAATGACGTCATTTTTCTTCGCGTTTACGTTCGCGTCAACGTCTCGCTGAAGCGCTCTAATATTATCGAATTATGTTTCTGATGTAATAAATTTATTAATAAAAATGTAGGCCATTAATAATTTTGCATCTCGGCCAGAAAAATCGATATTTGATTTATAGAAAATGATGATAATTAGAATTGTACAGGCATTATGGCATTTTAACCGCTGTACGGTCAGAGTGGGTCTAAATACGATAATGTATCGGTTAAAGCGCAACAATGGTTTTAATTTCTGTTTAGGATTTATCGAATCCCGCTGCGAACGAACACAGTTTTCTATCTGAAAATAAAATATTTTCTTTTCGACGAGTTTTTGATTTCTCGAATAAAACGTTAAAAAGTTACTATTCGATATCGTCGAGTAATAATGCGAAATATATCGTAATTTGAGAGAAAGTAACACGATTCGAAAGTTTCGTATAATTAGATCAAAGTCGAATCTATCGAATTATAAACAATCTCGTTAATAATTTATTTATAAAAATTAATCTACAATATTAATAGTCGAGGCGATATTTTATGACCGCCATTTGATTTTTATTTATAATATAGCTCAAAACACTAATCGCGTAGATTCTAAGAAAAATATTTGAACAGAGATCGATTTCAACTTTTTTAGAAAAAGTTTTAAATGATCGCGCTTTAAGTGCGCTCTGGATGGACGACGACACGGCCACCGAGAAGTTTTATTGTCATCATTTTTTGCTTTGGTTTTCTTCTTTCGGCCCGCAGCTAAATGTCGACTACTAATATCGAATACGTCGAGTTACTGCTTGGAAAAACATTTACACGGTTTCGGTTCGAGTTGTTTTTCTTATTTCATATTTTGCCTTTCCCTATCTAAGGTCGGATAGGAATCGACTATTTTATTTGTTTCTAACCGGAGGTTATAATTTAAAAGATATCTTTGGCCATACACGAGTTAAAACGAGAAAAGCGCGTATAATCTGGTTTTAACAGTAATTAACGGCAATAAATTTTATATAATCGATAAACACATTTCGTCCATATTTATTTTCTACGCAAAACCGAAAAATATTCTTCTATTTTCGCTAGATGCCATTTTATTTTAATTCTTTGAAAGAGAGAATCGATACAAAATTTATAAAAACCAATAGTTCTTAAAATTAGCACTAAGAAATGACAATTTGAATACAGAAATCGAGATATAACTGCCATACGCGCATTATACCCGATAAATCGAGGTAAAACAAAATAAGAAGTTTCTAAAAACTGTTATTACCATAAAAAGTTATTTATTATTTTACTTTTTAAGAAATTTTATAAATATAAACTCCTAATAAGTGTAAACTCGAAGTTAAAACAGAGAAATAACATTTTTGTTATTTGTTCAAAAATGAATGATTAACATTTCACCAAACATTAGTCAATTTTGTAAACACTTTTATGTCTCGTTTCCAATAAAATAATTAATTAAATATTTATATTAAAAAAAAA
>AYEL01081804.1:0-10697 GCA_000484575.1 Olivierus martensii | reverse complement strand
GAACAATGATGTAAAATATGAAAATAAATATTTCTTAAACAGTTAATGAATAACTACAATAAACTTAACACTATTTCTTAAACAGTTAGTGTTAAGTTTATTGGGGTTATTCATCGTGAACTGGCTAAATGGCCAGAATCTCACAAAGCAAGAACCAATTACCATATTTTCCATGGCCGGATCAAAACAAGAACCAATTACCATATTTTCCATAGAGTTAATACTTCGATTAGCGAGAGAACCAATTACCATATTTTACATAGAGTTAATACTTCGAATAGTGCGAACCAATTACCATATTTTCCATAGAGTTAATACTTCGAATAGCCGAGAAATTCGTGGAACCAATTATTTGCACTAATCGAGGCCTACCTGTGGGAAATTCGTGGAACCAATTATTCGCACTAATCGAGGCCTACCTGTACATATTAGACAAGAGCATTTGGCATTAACTTCGCACTAATCGAGGCCTACCTGTACATATTAGACAAGAGCATTTGGCATTAACCACAGAAAAAAGAAATCATGTTCCCATTCATCATGGTAATGATAAGTTTTAATTTTCTTTTCAATGCTCATAATTATGATTAAAAAAGAAAAAATGTAAATAATTGAAGTAGTTGATTTTTTAATAAATTTAACTCTTTTAGTGCCAAACAATGATATATTATTGTCCAGAACTGAGTAGTGTAACAGAGAAAGAAATGCATTTACAGGTTCAAACATCTTTTGCCCAACAAACTTTTGCTTACCCATCAAAATAATCTTCATTTATTGTTTTTGATAGTATGCTATCACTTAATAAATGATTACTTAATGAATGATAAATGATATACTTGATAAATGGAAAAAAGAAATCATGTTCCCATTCATCATGGTAATGATAAGTTTTAATTTTCTTTTCAATGCTCATAATTATGATTAAAAAAGAAAAAATGTAAATAATTGAAGTAGTTGATTTTTTAATAAATTTAACTCTTTTAGTGCCAAACAATGATATATTATTGTCCAGAACTGAGTAGTGTAACAGAGAAAGAAAAGATGTTTGAACCTGTAAATGCATTTGCCCAACAAACTTTTGCTTACCCATCAAAATAATCTTCATTTATTGTTTTTGATAGTATGCTATCACTTAATAAATGATTACTTAATGAATGATAAATGATATACTTGATAAATGAAAACACGTAGGGATAACCTCACTATTCTTGTTTCAACAAGAACCTTTACTACGTATTGTAAAGTGGAAGTTTAACAAGCGAGTTGATCAAAAGATGGTTGGAGGCTTGCGATCGACTAAAAAGCTTGTTGCAATCGAATGGTAACTTGCGAATGACGGGTTGGTCAGCCCTGCTCTAAATGGACCACTGCTGGTGTATTGTAACTCTGGACTCAATGCCACTTACCCATGTGCAAAGCAGGCTTGGCTGTATTATCTTAGGAAAGGAGTAACTGCTATAAAGTAATAAAAATGCCATGCCCCTTTAAATAGCTTCAGGGTGTTTGTTTCGTAACTTTCTCATAAATTTTGGTGAAATTAAAAACAAAAAAATGATTCAGATATATTTTAGCATAATTAGCCACTATTTTCTTATTATCTACAATATTTTTTAATTTTCAGCATTTTATGGATCATTTTTATAAAAATTTGATTATTTTTAAAAAATTTCAAAAATATCATTTATCAAATCCCGTAATCAAAATAACTTTAATAGATAAGACTATAAAATAATCGACTGGATGGGATAAAAACATCCAAATTCTATCAAGCCATTCAAATATAAACAATGTTTGTTTACATATAATTCAAAAAAATATTTCAGCAACTGAAAAAATTAGGTACTACTGTCAAAAGGATGAATTTTCAATGAATATACATAAAAAAACCCAATTTGCAAAAGCTGGATTAATAAAATCAGAATTAAATTTTTTTAACTCATTTTTTATAACTTTTTCTTCTTTCTATACATATCAAATGCAATGAACAGGTTAAGATACTGATAATGTTTATCGTTAATCTAAAAAATTGTGATAACCAACTTATAATCATCAATTAATTCTATAGTTGTTATAAATGACTTATAGTAAATTGAGATATAAAAAAAAAACAGGTGCTCCGTACTTATGATTATCCAACTTATGATAATCTGATCTTATGATTGCACGTGATATTCCAAACTTTGCTATTTTCAAGACATATTGGCTAAAATACTTTATCTGTTTTACTAAAAATTTCCACTCATCCAATGACCACATGATAAAGCAATCTCTCATCACTTTGAAGGATAAGCGATCAAATCTGGACAATTTTATTGGCCTTGAATGATCTGATATTCTATTGTCTATTATTACTACTAAAATTACCACCTTTGTCAATCATTTTTGACTTATGATGGGATTATCAAAACATAAGTAGAGGAACATCTGTATTAAATATCTGTTAAATTATAAAAATTTCCAGACACTCAAGAAAGTTCAATATATCATTTTTCAAGAAATGTTTCAAGAAATACAATATTGATAAACATAAATTTAATATATTGGGTGGCCATAAAATAACATGAGTTGTTCAGAGCCCTCTAGCACATCATATATTGGACAAAATGTAACAAAATTCAGTGGACGTACACAGTAGAACATGCAGTTTCGATTTCAAAAGAAAACAAATTTAGTACCAAAAGTCTCCAACAGGTGGAATTATGGCACTGCAGAAGTATAGAATGAATGTGATTAAGGAATGGGTAATTGCCAAATGAGACAGCACACACAAAGTTTCTGAACAATACATAACAATGTTAATTTTTAATTGCACATGAGGTTCAATATGACCACCATTCAAATGTTCCAAGAACTGCATGCAATGCATGACATCTTCCACAGTGGTGCACAACATATCAGCAAGGAAGATATTGTGCATCACATGTAGTTCTTGGAACATCTGAATAGTGTCATATTGAATCTTGTGTAATTAACAATAAATGGCATGTATTGTTCAGAAACTTGATGTGTGCTATCTCATTTTGCAATTACATATTCCTTAATCACACATTCTACACTTCTGCAGTGCTGCAATTTCCCCTGATGGTGACTTTTAGTACTAAATTTGTTTTCTTTTGAAATCAAAATCACATGTTCCACTGTGTGTATCCACTGAATTTTGTTATGTTTCGTCTAATATATGACGTGCTAGAGGGCTCTGAACACCAAGTTATTTTATGGCCACCTGGTAGATACCAATATTTTATTATAAGATAAAATATTAATTTTTAAAATAAAATATACTGTAAAAAATAAAATTAACAAATTTATTATATTTCAATGGTGGCCAAATTTCGGTTCATGAGCCACATGCTTGGTACCTTCAATGTGGCTCCACAACATGAAAATTAATAGTTAATATGGAGCAAATACCTACTTAATTTTAAAAATAATATATTTGTAATTTGTTTATGTATTGTAAATAGTAGTATGAATCCAAATGAAATAAATGCATATAAATATATAATAAATAATTTTGAAACCATTGTTAAGATTATCCAGAAAAACTAATGCAGCTCTCGTTGACCCAAAAAAAAAATTGATTTGTGGTTCTCAAGTATTTGAGATTCTCCTATATGGCTCGTAGTGACATGAAATATACCAGGGGTGGCCATGCTTCAACAAACTACTAACAAAGTATAAATGAAAACTATTATTTTTTAAAACAATATAAAAACCAATTAATACAGCACTAATAAGCAGGAAATAACATAAAAACAGTTTATTAAGTGAAGTACTATATGATGTATTGTGCTGATGATGGAATTTTCCAAAAGTACTTCACTTAATAAACTGTTTTTATGCTATTTCCTGTTTATTAGTGCTGTATTAATTGATTTTTATATTGTTTTATAAGATTAAGCAGTTATTTTTTAAGTTTAACGTCTATTATTCTATCATCATCATAAGCAATAAATAAAATTTTATTTATGAATGTGTAGTGTTCTAAAACAATATTAAATAAATGACATCTATCCAAATGAGCCAGATTTAAATGTCAGGCAATAATGCATTAATAATTCAAAAAAAATTCAGATTAATTAGAATTAGAATGCTGTCCTACAAAATAAGTTTAAGAATTAATATTCTAAATCTTTGAGCACATTTTTAATGTAATATAATAATGTATTTTTATAAAATATGATTTATTAAATTATATATTATGTATAGAGTCCATTAGGAAGTATAAAAGAAATTTCAGAGGAAAATCTCCATTAGAAGCATTATTTATACAGCAAATTAAAAAATAGGAAAACAAATTAAAAATCAAAATTCCAGCACAAAAATTCTATATTCAGGTAAATTGCAAAATAATCACACTATATTTGTTAATTGATCAAAACTGTCAAAGATTTCATAAATATAAATTAGAAATATTAGGGATTGCTATAACTGCATTGAACAAAATCTTATTCAGCACCACTATAGTTACTATGACCTGCTAGCAGATAAAATCATATTTTTCATAAAAACAAAAAAATAGCATTTGATTTATATATATTTTTTTAATGTAATGTGAAATTTCATATTTATTCATATTGTTACGAGGGTAAGTAATTGATATTTTAGATATAAATTGTTTTTATAGAATAAATAGAATTTAATGATGATGATAATTTGCTTTTTTAAATATTTTTTCAAATTACTGATATACAGGATGATCCATAAGTCAATGCTACAAATGAACAGGTGTATTTTACAATCAAAGATAATCATAAAATGTCTTATGAACATAAGTCTGGAAAGGTTTTATTGCAAAAGTATGTCACAGAATTATAAATCACAGAAAACAACATGCAAAAAGTTATTTGAATACAAACTTCTGTTCAGTGGTATAGAGATTCTTGTATGTGCTGAAAGAGTTCTGGTAGGCTCTGATAACATTGCAAGAACTCGTAATTCATTTCAGAAGCTCCACAATATTTGGAACTTCTGTTTCCTAGATCAGAGACTTTAAATGTCGACACAAAAATAATTCAGAGAGTTAAGGAAAAAAAAAGATTTTGATACTATATGTCTCTGAAAAAAACAGTTTCCTACATTAGCCATTTCTGCAAAACTGTTTTTGCATGATAAGTTGATAACTCAGTAATAAAGCCTTTCTGGATCTATATTTATATAATTTTATGTTTATTTTTGACCATAGAATATGCCTATTTATTTGTGTCACTGACTTATGGATCACCTTGTATAGCAAAATTGAACTTAATGATAATTTTTATCAATTTTTACCTTAGATTGATTTTGGTATTCTAAAAAGAGTGTGTTTAATGTAAATTTCATTGTTTTCTTTAAGAGTATACTAATCTTTGTTAACTTATCCATTTACTAGTTAACTTTTGAATGATATTCTCACAAGGAGAGGACACAGCTGACTACTCCACTGATTTGATTGGAAACTGAACTGATGTAATCTAGAACAAAAAATATCGAATACATGTCCAGAAACTGAACTGATGTAATCTAGAACAAAAATATCGAATACGTGTCCGGGCGCTGAACTGATGTAATCTAGAACAAAAAATATCGAATATGTGTCCGAGCGTTTGTGTCAATGCACCTTATAAATAAAAATATTAGCGTTTAAAATTTTAAGTTTCGAGAGGGTTGAGAAATAAGAAAGAGAAAAAGAGCGTGTCTTAACGCTAAGCTCTTAGCATAGTGTGTTCGTGCTGATCCTGTACTCTCAAGGTTGCGGCTTCGAGGCCCATCTCTCTCTATTTTAAAAAATAATTAAATTTACATAATTAAAAGAAATTTTTATTTTATTTGATTTTTTTATTAATATTTAATGTATCGAAATGTGGTTATTATATTCCTAATAAGATGACAAAAAATCGGGTATACAGAATGTATTGTTTAATATTTTGTATTTTTAATATAAAACATACATAATGCGATGAATTAAATCACAAGGAATAAAATTAATGTTTTGCAACAAAATCACAAAAATAAAAAAAAAGTCAGAGAGAAGCCGCAACCATGAGTACGGGATCGGCCCGAACACACTATGCTACAAGCGTAGCGTTAGAAGCACTCTTTCTCTTTCTTATTTCTTAAGCTCACCGAAACCTAAATTTTTAATGCTAATATTTTTTTTTTATAAGGCACATTGGCACAAACGCTTGGACGTATTCGATATTTTTGTTCTAGATTACATCAGTTCAGTTTCATCAAAATCAGTGGGTAGTCAGCTGTGTCCTCTCCTTGTCAGTAGGATCTGCTTTTAAATTGATGAAACTCTAATACTTGTATATACTGATGACAACATGAGAAGTCAATACTGAGTCTACGGGAATGGTATATTACCAATGGTATATTACCGTTTATGATGGTATTAATGTGCACAGAACAGTAGATTTTGATATAAAAGGAACAGAGTCAGTAAGAACGGTGTTCGTTTTTATGTAATCATACCTTTCGTTTCAGTTTTCAATTTCGAATACACATTTAATGAAATTTGCTTCGTTTGACAGCTAATCATGAATGTCGTTTCAAGAATGACTTAAAATTACAACTCTCCACTAATTTAGAACATAGTTTAAATCGATTGGAATGTGCAGAACATCATTGTGCTTCTGATCATTGTATATATTATACACATGCAGATGATTTACTACATGTTAAAATTATGATAATATTGTAATTTTATGGCAATTTACTGTAACATTGCAAATAATTTAGCAGATTATATCATCGGTGTAGTGATATAATTGATTCAATGCTGACTTCTGGTGCTGTAGTCAAGTATAGATACAATTTATAACTTTTTTTTAACTATTATTAAAATCTGTTTTGTTTTATTTGTTTATATAATAGACAAAGGTTGATCATTAAGGAATTAATGCACTTTAATCAATTGTTATAAGTAATTATATTTTGTTATTAATATAAATCTTATTATACCTATTAATTATTTGTAATTTCAAATTAAGTACAGGAATCCCTTGATTAGTGCAGTTACAGGAATCCTCGCAATACTCTACATATACATCAAAAACCGCACTAATCAAATTAAAAAACCAATGGGAATAAATTAATGAATCCTGGAAAATATCAAAATTATAAACATGTATTATGGGAATAATTATAATGAAACCTGGAAAATATCAAAATTATAAACATACATTTTGAGATAAGAAAAAAATACATCTATATTGCATTACACGTACTTTAAATCATTGAGAAAAATTTATAGTAAAATTAAAATTTATTTTTCACATAAAAGAAATTATTTTTTACAAAATTGCATAAATTTTATTAAAAATAATACTGTTCATTCTAGCACTGATTAAAAGTGGAAAATTTTTTTACACAAAATTTAGTAGTGCTTTCGACTTTATTAAGTCCTTATCAGCTATACTTTACATATATAGATTGTCGAACATAAGAATGCCTATACATGTGCAATTAATTTTATAAAAAATAATTGCACATCCGCAGACATCAAGCATTGAAGGCAAGGCTGGTTATATAATATTGTAATGGCTATTATTAGGTAGTTGTCATTCATGCTAAATTTATTAATAAATAATATTACGAGCAAATTTAAAATATAACAATTAGATAATGAAAGTCATAATATTAACAGAATTAAATAAATAAATTATTGCAGTGACTAATCATGTAGACTACAATCCCCGAGATTCTGTTGCCAATGCTTCAGAGGGTTTGGAAAAACATAAAAAATAAATAAATAAAAAATCACACTTCTTGAAGCAAACTAATCAAATTTGGCACTGCATATATCAAGGGATGGTCTCAATTTTTTTTTGCATACTAATCAAAACCGCATTATTCAAACCTGCACTAATCAAGGGATTCCTATAACTGCTTGCAAATTTTATTTTTGGTATTAAGCAATTCTTTATTAATTTTATTAAATTAAATTAATTGATCATATTTTGCAGCAGTTTTTTCCTATCTTAAAAATAACTAGGAGCATTGAAATTTAATCCTAACAACAAAAAATTGTGAATATATTTTAGTAAATCTCTTTCTGTGATGTTAACAACTTGATTACTTTCATATATATACTTTTCTCTGACTCTAAAATAATTAATTTTTTCACAATTTAAAATTTTCAATTGATCAAATTATCTGTTATATTAATATTACAATAATTAAGTTTTAAACCAGTATTTCTCAAAGTGGGTGATATCTCTTCTAGGAAGGTGACTAGATCATTAAAGGGTGCATCAAATAGCGAATGGGCAGTTGAGGTCATCACAAATCATGACCCCATACTGCCCATTTGCTACTTGACTCCCCCTTTAATGACCCAGTCATCTCCCCAGGGAGCAATATCACCCACTTTGAAAAACACTTTTAAACTCTTATAATATCGACACACTAGTATAATAGTAAAATTTCAGCTCACACATACTAGTGTGTCGAAATTATGGAGCAGCGTAGTAAAGAAGTTGTGTTCTCTTATAATATGTAATTTTGTTCTTAAATAATCTGATTTTTAACTGCTTATACAGTAAGACCCTGTTTAATGCTGGGGATACGTTCCAAGAAAACAACACGCTAAACAAAACAGCGTTAAATGAGGCTATCTTAACACACACATAAAGGAGATAGGTGAAACAGGACAGTGAATAAAAAATATATGTATCATTTTTTAATTTTATTTTGTAACATATATTAGTACTATTGTATTACATTAATTATAGACATTTTTTATTGTTGATATCAATTTATATTCATAAATCATTCATGAAAATCAAAAATATTCAAATAAATAATTTATGTTTGTGATGAGGAAGGATTCATAAATCATTCATGAAAATCAAAAATATTCAAGTAAATAATTTGTCATAAATCATTCATGAAAATCAAAAATATTCAAGTAAATAATTTGTTCATGATGAAGAAGGTTCAAATCATTCATGAAAATCAAAAATATTCGAGTAAATAATTTATGTTTGGATGAGGACATTCATGAAAATCAAAAATATTTGAGTAAATAATTTATGTTTGTGATAAAGTAAAACCTTCATCATCACAAACATAAATTATTTACTTGAATCTCATTTGATACTTTTTGTTTTTTCATTAAGAAGTCAGAAAGGCTAGGGATCGGGAGTTTGAACAAACTATTGCTGCTCAATTAAGTGTTAGTCTAATAAAATACTAAGTTCAAACTCTCCAATCTTGAATGGAATACATACTTCAATAATTCATAGCTGATATAAAAGATTTGATTTTATTATTAAATGATTCATTCTACATTAATGAACAAAAATCACTAATGATTAAAACTAGGCAAGATTAATATTTTATCATCAAAGCACTAATTACAAGTTGTGTGCTTTGATGATAAAACATTAATCATATTAAGAATATAAGCAGATGTAATTTTTAACTAGGCAAGAGTTGAGACTTAAGCAAGATTTTATTAATTAATATTTATGTGTTTTCAAGATACAGTGGTGCCTCGCAATTCAATATTTGAGTTTCGCGGGCGCATGCGCATGCTTGGAATTGTGTGATGTCATTTGCTATTTGACAATTCTTTTTGGGCTACTTTGGTGTTGGCCCATGTTGTTTGTGTTAATTTTTAATTCTACATTTTTCAGAAAGTAAAAAATTTGTAATTATTATTTTTTTGAGTGAAATGTAAGGATGGGCTCAAAGAGAACTGACCAGAGGAATAATTCCGAAAAGAACAACACTTGATTGAGCAAAGAGACGAAGAAACAAATTGTAGATAAATTGCAGAAAGGTAGAACAATTAAAATGTAACTCAGGTATGGCATTCCTAGGACAACTGTGGCAACGTTTTACAATAGAGAGAGAAGATTATGGGTGCTAGGTTGTCTGCTGGAAGACTTCATTCCAACATCCAAGGAGTAATAAATTGTGTGTTTTGTAATAAAACAATGTATTTTTTAATTTAGTGTGTTATACAATAATAAAGTAAATAATATACTATATCTTTTTCACATCATCTGGGGACCGATAATGAATTAATATATTTTACATAGTCATATATGGGAAATAATGTCCTGTAATTCAACAGTTTCTCAATTTGACATTACTTCGGCAATGGATTAGTGTTGAATTGCAAGGCACCACTGTATGAATTTTGGACAAAAAAATATGCTATTATTATTATAATTGTTTTTGTTATTTTGCAAAAATTAATGTTTTAAAATATTTAATAATCAATGAATATATTATTGCAAAATCTGATCAGTGATTTCATCATCCAAATGAAGAGTATGAAAAAGAAGAAAATACCAGCAGTTTATAATAATTATTTGCTATAAGCCAAGGGTCTCCAAACTTTTTGCCATGAAGGCCACAGAGTACTTCAGCACTGTTCAGCGGGTTGTAGCAAAAAAAAAAAAACTTTAGAACTAGATATATGAATTTTATTGAAAGCAGATTAAAAACTGATTAGAGTATGTGAAAATAAATTATCGTATATTAATGACAACAAACATTATCAGTAAATTCTCATATTTTCATCACAAATTATAATAAAACCATTAATGTGAATGATGTAACTGTAGAACTTTAAAACCATCCTGTTACACTCACAAAATGCACACAAAAAACAAAGCTCTAAACAGGATAAATACTTTATTACCAGAAACGCTTTCGACCTTATCAGTAGGTCAACTTCAGCTGTAATGAATATATAGAAC
>AYEL01081800.1:0-15701 GCA_000484575.1 Olivierus martensii | reverse complement strand
CATCACATACCTCCATGCCCCTGACGGCTCCCAGTTCATTTTGTCATTCACCAGTATCTCTTTATTATTCCTTTTCATTATCTCTATCGCCTCCGTTATTGTCGGCTGTGTATATGACGGCACAGACTTAATCTTCTTCGTCTCCTCCCACTTTATTTCTATATCATTAGCATACGCTTCTGTCGCTAGTGCTGTCGTCAATTTAGCGTTTCGCACATCTCTTTTATGTTCCTCTATTCTCTTTTTAATTGTCCTTGTCGTTACTCCTACGTACGCCTTCTCCTTATTTTCTTTTATATCTCTCAATGGTATTCTATATACCCCACTCTTCTCTTGCTGCTCTAATGGATCTTTATCATTAATATTTTTTTAGCAATTATATCATCTTTCTTTACAATCAATAGTTCTTATTTGATGAATTATTAAATGAAGAATAGTCTTTAACCTGAATTTTTCATAGTTGAGTAATTTTGAAGATAAAATATGACATAAAAAGATGAAAAACTTCGTGTGTGTAACTTTTACACAATATTTTCTGACTAGTAGATCCTGGCTATGAATCTGAATATCATAAAATGTTGGGTTAAAAAGAAAAATGAAATTCAAACATAAATATGGCAATTGTCATGAGAAAAAAATAAAAGTAAATAAAACTACAGAAATATATATATTGCTACATTAGTATACATAATATATGTTTAATACTAGTGTTTTCGGGCGAAAATTCCTTCCTGCCCGTTCCCGGGAATTTTTTTCATTTTCCCGTTCCCGAATCCAGAGAAAAGTTTGTCGGGAAATCGGGAAAATCGGCTTCTAGAACCCAGTAATACCTAAAGTCACTCTATGCTCCTATATAGAAGTATGGACATGACCTTGAATGCCGCCATGTTTGAGACATCTAGCCTAATGCAAAGCT
The DNA here is from genome assembly GCA_000484575.1 of Olivierus martensii. Taxonomy (NCBI): domain Eukaryota; kingdom Metazoa; phylum Arthropoda; class Arachnida; order Scorpiones; family Buthidae; genus Olivierus; species Olivierus martensii. The sequence continues at coordinate 14,785 of AYEL01081800.1, read as the reverse complement.
TGGATATAAGCACCTATTCAAAACAAAATTTCCGTTTTCCTGTTATATTATACATAATTAAAATTTATGCAAAGATAGTAATCATACTGGTTACTCAGAATTATTTATTTTTGTATAAAAAAATAATAAAAAATGCCGGATAAAAAATTGTAAATACACACTGTTTTATAAGTTAATGGTATTTAGATATGGTAGGAAAAAATACAATGTTACCATTGGTGCTAAGGAAACAAGAAATTTTCTAGACTACCAAAAAAAATTTTCATGCTAGAAATTATAGTCTATAAATTAAGTAACATTTTATTTTCATAAATTGCTGGGCAAGTTTTAAAAATAATCTGAGGCATAGATGTATAATATAAAGTACTTAACTTGTTTTAAAATTATTAAAAAGCAATTTGAATACATAAATAATATATAAGACAATAATTAATAAGTAATTCGGACATTTTATAAATAAAACACTTAATGACTTGAGACAACATTTTTCATTCCCATGCCTCAGCTTCCACTTTTATGTTTTCGTTTTCTTCTTTCAAATTGGGCATTTATTTTCCTTATAATGAAATGAATTCTTGTTCTACAGTATTGTTCAATTAGATCAGGAGTTTCCAAAGTGTGGCCCGCAATGTCAGATCATCTGCGATCTTGAATTCATAGACATTACATTAAAAAAAAATAAATAAATTATATCATATTATAATTAAAAATTGTTCAGTTAAAAAAATACATGTATAAGTGCTTCCAAATATGTTTTCATTATTTGGAAGCACTTATGATTGAAAAAGTTTTTTCTCATATATGAGTATTAATAAGTCTAAATTGAGATCAAATTAACTGATGAACTTTTACAAGCAGTATTAAGGATAAATTCAACCGACTTAGAACCAAGACTCAATATTATTATTAAAAAAAAAAAAAAAAAAAAAAAAAAAAAAAAAAAAAAAAAAAAAAAAAAAAAAACAACAACTGCACAAGTTACACACTTCAGATGGATGAATTTATTATTATCTTCTTTTTTTTATTTGAAATTATTTAGTTATTTTTGTTTAATTATTTTTGAAATGTGTTATTTTAAACAGTTTATAATAAAAGTAATTTTAAACAGTTTATAATAAAAGTAATTATCATCATAAATAAAGAACAACTATATTATAAAATTAGTATAAATCTTTCCCTTGTGTATTTTTCCATAACACGTCTAACTTTTTATCGATTTGAACATATTTTTCCATAACACTTTTTTCCCATCAAAAATATTTTGGAATTTATAATTTGGCCCACCTAGGAAAAACTTTGGGAAACCCTGAATTAGATGTTGGCCAATGTCATGGCGTGTTGGAAAGTTTTCGCTCGGAAATATAAAACAACGAACCATTTCTATTATTACAACCAAATGCAGCACCCTCGGAAATATAAAACAACGAACCATTTCTATTATTACAACCAAACGCAGCACCACCAGACATTTTCGAATTAAGAAATGATTTAGATAACTATATATAGATAACTGCAAATTATTATCTGCAGCCACATGTAGCCAAATTCAGTTTAGCTCCAAGCTTAGCACTTCGACAATGTCTCAAACATGGCGTTTGGAACCCACGTGACACGGAACTAACCAACCTTCCATTGTTGGCAAAGTCTAGGGAAAAGCGTGTCCATACTTCTCTATAGGAGCATAGAGTGACTTTAATAATATCCACAATGGGAAATAAACGTACTACTCACAATGTATCTTTTAGATATTTTTCCTATTTATTGCTTTCTAAAGTTACATTGTGTTACAATATTACATGCCACTAGAAATACGTGTGACACCAGAATCAGATAACACATAACCAGCTAATTTTAGCTCTTGCTCTTGTAAATCGAGCATATTTGATCATGGAGAACAGAAGACAGTTTGCGTTTACAGAGAAAAATATTTATTTTCACAACCCAGGATTTGAAAACAAAGTCATCTTCAGGTGAATTAACTAAGGAAATCTAAGGTAGCTTACCTTAGTATGACATTGTAGTCAAATATTGGGCTGTGAAAATGAATATTTCTCTGTGTAAACACAAACTGTTTCTGTTTTTCATGATAAATAGTTTCCCTAAAGTAACAGTACCACTACCAACCAGATTCGATCAGTTTGTTTGTGGCTGACGATTGTGATGTATGTTAATACATTGTGATATATACATAAAATCTCAATGTACTGTATACAGATAGGCTTCGATTAGCGCGACTTAAAAAATTGATACCGTTATTCGGTTAGCGCAAGAAAAGATTCGATTAGCGCGAGTTGTAAACACAGATCAGTCTTACTAACAAAGCTCCTTTTATGATGTCAATTAACAAATTACCGTTAATTTTCGGTTAGTAAAACCGGACGAGGAGCAGTCCAAGAACGGTCACACGATTTTGAAGGGGTGAAATTAAATAAAATGGGGATTTTTGCTGTAAAATATTAAAATAAATATTTACAATAAACTTAACACTAACTGTTTAAGAGTTATTCATTGTGAAGTTAGCTAATGGCCGGAATCTCACAAAGCAAGAACCAATTACCATATTTTCCATAGAGTTAATACTTCGATTAGTGCGAGAAATTCGTGGAACCAATTATTCGCGCTAATCGAGGCCTACCTGTATTTAAATAAAGTTTGAATTAATTGTATATTTTGAGAAAACCTGAAATATAACAGAAACCTAATCAAAATGATATTGTAGTGTCCCCTGTTTAGTTCTTAGGGCAAGATGGACTATTCATGAAATTCCGTTTGATCTCTATTTAGGAAATTTTATTTACTCATTTTTTGCATCGACTTTCTGGAAGATACTCTAGGGCCACAAACCCCACCTTCTCTAGGTTTTATTAATATTTACTGTTTTAGCCATTATTTCAGATGATCAATGAAAACTAAATAAAAAAAAGATAATTTCGGGAATTCTCGGGAAATAAGATTTCCCGTTCTCGATTCCTGAAGGTTCCAAAATGTTGGGAATTTGGAAACACTAATACTTATGGGGTTGTATTAATAGTACACTAGTACTTATGGGGTTGTATTAATTTAAACCTTAAGTTTTTTTTCAGAAAAATTTTTAGTCTGTGTTTTTAATTATCTACAACATTTCACATATACGTGCATATTTTTACTGGTTAGATTCATGCAAACGTGCCAGTTGCCGATGACTTATTTTTAACACCCTGACGCTATCCTGTGAAACTCATAAAGTCATCAAAAAGTGTGTTTTCTTGTATCACTGTAAGTTTATTCCTGGCTTTTGCAGTGTGTGTTTCGGGGTAAGGTCGAGGGTAGTTTGCATGAAAACAATTTTATACGCTATAACCTACATAATGTTACTTGTTAATGGAAAATACCACACAAATGCACCAAACAAGTAGCAATTAAAAAAACTTAAGGTTTCAAGACCTCTCGAACAAATTAATGATAAATTATGAAATAAAATATTTCTTTATGTAAATATTTTTTTAAATAATATGTATAAAATAATAATTGTAACGAAAAAAAAAATAATAACTGCAGATCGCACATTGAATCTGCAGCCCATACAGGAAGTCAGCACCGATGGACAGTGCGCTACCGAATTGGCTACTCGGAGTTCTGACATGTTATATATAATTAAAAAATATGCGAACAACTATGAAAACTTTGAATCCTTTTTTTCGGAATTGGCTGAATAGTGCACACTAATATTTTATCATATTAACACATGAAGGGTAAACTACCACCACACAAAGTTTGATTCCAAAGTTCATTTCCCAGACCGCGTCCTCTCCTTGTGAGAGAAAAATACTAGCTAACATTTGTTGTTATAAAACAAACTTTAATAAATAGCAGTGAACAGTCCATTAGCCAATGATTATGAATGACCATTATATAAAATTACGAGGCCAACATGGTTTAAGGGAATCAAATTATTATTATAATTTCAGAGAATAAAAGCACTTAGCAGTCAAAAAAATTATCTATTAATACATTATTTTTTTTGACTGCTAAAAGTGTTTTTATTCTTTGAACTTATAATATTTAAGAAATAAGCAGTTTTTAAAGGATTGTATGTGATCAAATTATTATTTTAGAAACAGTGATGTGTGAACTATTCAAACTATAAATCAAGTTAAGTTTCAAAATAAAACTTAAACTAAAAATTTCAACTACAGTGTATTCACATTATTACAAACTATTTAGTTGATCCCATTAATTAATGCCATTCCCATTTATGAACTTTCAATTTTACAAACTTTTTTGGGGGTCTGTACAAATTCGTAAAATCAAGAGTCCATTGTACAATAAAAAATATAATTACCGCTTCTTATCATCAGATACTTTATAATCCAAAACTTAAAATTTTCTAGTAGCAATTTTTTTAATCTTTTTCTATTGTTAGAGAGCATTTCACCATTTCATTTATAACGAACTGTTTGTTGTTATAGAATTATACATTTCATAATATATTAATATATATATTAATTTAACCAAACATAACAACAAGTAATCTGTCACTAAGTTCTCTCCATGTATTGTTCGTTTTTAGTATGAGAGAACCCAGTTTATGAGAAGCTGATATAAGAGAGCATGATTTTATGAGCATATATAATTTGTACCAAAACAATTTTTAAGCCTTTACCCTGATTTTTTGAGAAATTTATAAGGAATGAAAGTTTCAAACTTGAGTAAGGCACTCCTTGTTAATATAAAGTAATATATAAAGAATGGAAACAATAGTAGAGGTATTGCACAAGAATTTTTCATAGAACAGTTCCAAATTTTTAAATATTTTATATATATATATTTAAAATTTAAATGCTATTTTATTTTACATATGGGATATATTCTGCTAAATTTCAATATAAAACATAATTTGCCCATAAAACCAAAATCAAATCTGGGTTTCAATCCTCAAAATTTATATGAGAAATCCAGGCTTGGCCATTAATTTTCCATAATTTAGTTCACCTCTACAGTGTCAATTGGACGGCTGCATGATATACCATTGTTTTACAACCTGAGGTTTTGGATTCATTTCTGGATTTGATTTCATATTTTCTCAGATTGGATACAGCTCATTGAACTAAATCTTTCAAATGACATCCCACCCTACTATGAATCCCATGATTGGTATTAGTGGGCTCTGTTGTTTTGTGAGGATATAGGTAAACAGCAAGATGGTTAAGTTAGTTTTGTTAAACTGGCTTATTGCTTATGGGATACACTATCTGGTAAATACCCATTTTTAGAGCCATCACAAGCTAACCAACACCCATGATGGGATCAACCAGAAGTTGAAGGATGGAATTCAATGGGCTAGACTTGAATCCCCTCCTGAAAATCTAGTGCTATGGGACCTGGATTTGAATCCAGATCCTCCAAATTTGTAAGTGCTTTACCATATAGCATCTAGCCAATGGTAATAGAATGGAAAGCAGCATAAAACAAGAGAAAGAACAGATTACTATTCAAAACATTATCAATGGTTTTGATAATGTTCTGAATAACTACTGTGACTGTTATTTTTATGCAAAGAATATTTTATTGAATTAACTAAACAATAGCTGATAACTTTTATTTGGGGTATTCTTTCTTTATAATATTTATGCAGCTTTCCAATCAGATAATATTAAATGATGTGCTATTCTAGGGCCTATCACAGATCTTCAAGGTGAAATATGGAAGTATGGGACTTAATTGAATTTATATCTTTCAGATTGTAAGAGAGTTTACTATGGCATCACTTCCATACCATTGTCAATAAATTTATTATAGAAGATTATCTTTTCCTTTATGAAAAACTTCCTTTTTTAGGTTGTATTATGAAAATTAATTATTGATATAATTTTGTCATCATTTATGTAAATAGATGTTATATCAGGATATTTCAATGAAAAATGAGTGACATTTTTGGGGCTCAGGAACACATTATAATTTTTTTATATTTTAAATCAGGAGTCTCCAAACTTTTTGCCTTGAGGGCCACATTAGGTACTTTAGAACTGTTCAGCGGGCTGTAGTGAAAAAAAACTCGAACTAGATATATGAGTTTTATTGAAAGCAGATAAAAACTGATTACAGAGTATGAGAGAGTAAATTATTGTATATTAATGACAATGAACACTATCAGCAAATTCTCATATTTTCATCACAAATTATAATAAAACCATTAATGTGAATGATGTAACTGTGTTAGTGTTTTTAAATTCTTATTAAATTCAGGTTCAAATTTTGAAGTACTAATTACAAGTAGTGATTTTTCTAATGTTCATCAGAAAAATTTGCCCTGTTTTTTGACTTGATATATTTCATTCAGGAAAAATTTGTGCACATTGTCCCAAAAATAAAGATAAAGAGTTCAATTGGCGGGCCAGATAAAATCATATCGCGGACCGTAGTTTGGAGACCCCCTTTTAAATCAATGATAATTTACTCCTGAATTCATGATAATTCAATTAACAAGCATTTTACAGGGCTACTTTATTATCGTAAATCATTTTTTATATATCCTCATAAAAAGGTTCACCTTTTATGAGAATAAAATGTGAAATCTTAATTTACTTGAAAATCTGTGTTAGCTTAATTTACTTTGGCAAAAAGTAACATTAAATAACATTAATTTGGCAAAATGTAAAGGAAAAGTATAGATTCTAATTGGTTCTTGAGGATCAAAAAGTCACCACCATTTTAACTATTAATTTTGTGTCATAATGACATCACACATTGTGATGCTTTATAATGACATTCATTGTTATGCTACAGTCACATCATGCTTATGAAACCATAATGTTATCCTGACCTCACACTTTGCAATGTCAACAATAGTCTGAAGGATTTAAATAGATATTTTAAATTATGACCCACTCTCTAAGCAATTTTGATCTAGGGCAGCACTTCTCAAACTATGGGTAGCGACCCCATTTGAGGTCGCGAAGCGAAATGCTGGGGTTGCAAAAATTAAATGCAAACATTGGAAGTTTATATGTAATTTCACAAACACCCAATATTTAACGTATGACAAAATTAAATTCAAACACTTGAATTTCAGTTTTATGTAATTTCACAAATGCCCAATATTTAACGTATGACAACATGAGTTTATATGTAATTTCACAAATGCCCAATATTTAACTTATGACAACATATATCGGTGTGGTTGGTTGATTGTGTTCATCTTAATAAGTGTGTAAATGATTCACAAATGTTCAATATTTAACGTATGACAACATATGTATTTTCATTCACAAACGCCCAATATTAAACGTATGACAACATATGAATTTTCGGTGTGACTAACGCCCAATATTTAACGTATGACAACATATGTATTTTCAGTGTAGTTTCAGTTTATATGTAATTTCACAAATGCCCAATATTTAACGTATGATAGCTTATGAATTTTCAGTGTAGTTGTCTCCAATATTTAACGTATGACAACATATGAATTTTCGGTGTGGTTGGTTGGCCAATATTTAACGTACGACAACATATGTATTTTCAGTGTAGTTGGCTGAATCTTAATAAGTGTGTAAATGATTTATGTACTTGTATGTTTTATTTCACATTTAATACCTGGGATCACAAAAAATCTCGTAATTAAAAATGGGGTCGTGAAAAATCTTGTAATGAAAAATGGGGTCTTGAATGAAAAAAGTTTGAGAAGCGCTGATCTAGGGTATCCAATGTTATCCATAAAGTCATGAAAAGTCACACTGCAAAGTTTGGTCCTGATAGATAAAATGATGTAAGAGCATATGTGGAATAGACACAGAGAAACATTGCATTATACTGTACAGATGGTTGGTCCCTTACTTATGATAATTTGACTTATGATAATCTGATCTTACAATTGCTTTTATTCTTTAGTTATATTCAAAGCATATTAGCTAGAAATATTTTTTTACTTTATTCAGCTGCTTAGGAAAGCAATCAATCACTTACCACTTTGAGATCCAGGTTCAATTCTGAATGATTTTATCATCTTGAAGGACACTGTATTCCATTGTCTATTATTATTACTAAAATTACTACTGTTGTGGGTCAATTTTGACTTAGATTTTCAAACTACAATGGTGTCATCAAAATATATCATCATCTATATATACATACAGTATGTGCACAGGCAGTTCTCTACTTACAATGTAGAAACTGCATTGTAAATTGCATTCCAGCTTAACATGCTAGAATCATATAATCAACTTTTAGAAATATGAATGTTAAGTTTTTCTTAATTTTCATTATTGATTTTGGGATAATATTTTTATTCTAGATTTACAACAAAATATGTATTATTCTTCCTATAATGTGATTTACAAAAATGGAAAGAGAAAATTAAATCTGTAAATATGGTACTTGCACTTAAATATTAAACTATCCATTTATCATCTTGTAAATTACCAATAATAAACAATTATCATTGTAGTATTGCTATTATGGGAAATATTTTCAAACAGAAAATTTTGAGACAAATATTTAAAAAAAATATATTGGGGAATTCAAAAAATGTGATTTTATACAAAACAGCAGCAAGTTATTTTACTTCTATTTTAAACAATAGAAATTTTTTAATCTCTAATTTGAATGGCTAATTTTTCAATTTCACATTTTATAGATTTTGTTAAGTTTAATAAAAATTAAGTTTATTATTATTATTATTTAATCTAAAAGACTTTTTTATTTTATTCTACTTAACAAAATTGCAACTGGTAAATTTACCTATTAAACATTTATTATAAAATTTTATATAAAAACAGATCCAAATTTTGATGAATATTCTCAATATTATATAGGAATTAATAAGAGTTGAGTTTAGTACTCATCATTAAGAATATTAAAAATAAGATTCAAAAACAAACTCTATTCAAAAACTCAAGTTTTTTGGCAAAGCTTTTAACTTGAACTTAACTTTGCAACCAAACAGCTACATAATTAGAATAAAAAACCTACTTTTACATCAAAAATTCCAGAAATGCAATTTTAAAAAACAATAAACATATTTACCAAAGTGGCTTATAAAATCAATAACTGGAAAGTGATGCACAACTATTGGTACAAAAAATTAACTTACATTCATCTCCATCTACTTAGATATATAAACATATTCACACAATTACAATAATAAGGTGCATCCCAAAAGTTTAAAGAATGGGATTTTTTGGCTGATGCAATTGGTTTAATTATTTCCGAATGGAAGTTGCGCTAAAAGACAAAATAATACATGAGAATACATTGATTTATGCAGGGAAAAAAAATTATATTTTATTATTTAATTAATTAGCAACAAAAACATGTTTTTGACCTGTGTCAAAAGTTTAAAGAATTTTTCATAATTGTATGAAAATATACAAAATAATATTCTGAAAACAAATTAATTAATAGATGTAACTTCCATTTGCTTTAAGCACTTTACACACACGTGATTTCATTGACATTACCAAATCTTGATGAATTTCAGGTCGAACATCATACAAGCTCTTAATGATTTGCATATCCTGTGTCAAAAGTTTAAAGAATTTTTTATAACTGTATGAAAATATACAAAATAATATTCCGAAAACAAATTAATTAATAGATGTAACTTCCATTTGCTTTAAGCACTTTACACACACGTGATTTCATTGACATTACCAAATCTTGATGAATTTCAGGTCGAACATCATACCAGCTCTTAATGATTTGCATATTCAGCTCATTAACAGAAGAAAATTGACGATTGTTTGCATAAACCGCTCTGGTAAGGATCCCCCAAAGATTCTCTATAGGATTCAAGTCAGGGCTTTTGGCTGGCCACTTCATTACAGTAATGCCTCTTGCCTCAAACCATTTTCTTGTTGACCCTGCCGTATGGATGGCGGCATTATCTTGCTGGAAAACAAAGTTAGGACCAGCCAAACCTTCTGCAGATGGTAATAAATAATCATTGAGGACTCTTACATAGTCACTTGCCTTCTGTTTACCAGTTAGAAATGCTAATTCAGTGCACCCATTGAAAGAAAAGCCATCCCAAACCATAACAGCTCTGCCACCTTGCTGTCAACTAAAAAAATGATTGCGGTTCTTTTCGAAGATCATGCCAATATGATGCGCATCCATCCGGTCCATCTAAATTCCATTTTTTCTCATCACTAAAGATTGTGGTTACCCACTGGTCATCCCAAGTCTGATGTTCCTCTGCCCAGGCCAGGCGTGCGGCTGTGTGCACTGGAGTGAGATGTGGTTTCTTTGCCATCTGTGCATATTCAATGTACCCACATTGTCGAATTCGCCTGTGAATAGTATTATTAGAGACATTTATACCAATTACCTGTCGAATTTTTGACAGAGATAGCTGTTGGGTTGATGCTAGCCGTACTATCCGACGATCATATTGCTGTGATGTACATCTTAGCCTCCCTGGATGTAGCTTCTTGTCATAATTATTGGCTTTTTTAATTAATTTATATACAGCAGACACTGAACGACCCAATTCAGCTGCAATATCAGGTACTAGCTTGCCTGCAGCCTTCATTCGCCAGATTTCTGCAACCTCTTCCAGAGAAATCTCACATTTTTTCAGCATTTTGAAAATATTTTATTTTACTCCATAAAACGGTTACTATGCAAATTAGTGTACATGTATTTATTGTTTGATTCAACACAATTAACTTTATTTTTTAAAAAACTTCTAGTTTTCATCTGATTCCTAAAATTCTTTAAACTTTTGACATAGGTCAAAAACATGTTTTTGTTGCTAATTAATTAAATAATAAAATATAATATTTTTCCTGCATAAATCAATGTATTCTCATGTATTATTTCATCTTTTAAAGCACTTCCATTCGGAAATAATTAAACAAATTGCACCAGCCAAAAAATCCCATTCTTTAAACTTTTGGGATGCACCTTATATGCTACTTAAAGATACTGGATACTAAAAATCTTGCAAAATACAGACAATTATATGTTTACAAAGCATATTCAAAATACTGATACCTGCACAAGTGAAAACATTTACACACACAACTAATAATATACTGGCCGAACAACAAAAAGGTCACAAAAACAGTCACGAATGCAAATTAACAATTAATAATAGATGCAGTAATTATGAGAAAAGCCTACACAAAAAAAAATCTTTATACTTCCTATGTTGATTATTGTAAAGCTTTTGATTCTGTACCATACACCTGGCTTATACATATATCGGAATAATATAAAATCAATCCAAGCATAATAAATTTTCTTAAAAGTGCAATGAAAGATTGGAATACAGTATTAAAAATAGTACAAAATAATAATATAGAAATACAATCTATTCAAATCAAGAAAGGTATTTTTCAGGGAGATGCACTTATCATTTAAGAAAATATTCTATTCTTGTTATCCTAAAACTGCTGAAGATAGCTTCATTAAGACAAAAGTTCTTTGGTATAATAAATGATACATGTTTTTTTCATTTAATTTAGAACTGATCTTTATTTCTTAAATGATAAACGAAAAAGTGAAAGTAATGATTATTATTATTTGAGATGCACTTAGTCCACTTTGGTTTTACCTTGTACTTAATTCTCTCTTCAATTAATTTAACAATATCATTTATGGATATAAATTTAAGTAAGAAAATAATGAAACAAAATTAATATACCTTCTTTATATGAATGATATAAAGTTATTTTCTGCAATAAAAATGAATTCTTTTAATTGGTAGATATCACCCAGACATTTAAATGCATTTTGGAAAGGACAAATGTAAAGTCCATTCAATAAGACAGCATAGTGGAAGCCAACCCATATCCACTACAGACTGGCAAAATAATTGAAGCAATAGATGAACACAATACTTATAAGTACTGTGTTCATCTATTGCTATGTTTTCAGCAAGCATGACAAATATTGCAGATGCCACAAAATCTGATCTAAGGCAGAAATTTATTCACAGACTTGCTTCTATTTTACAAACTCAGTTAAATTTATGAAACCTAATAAAATCAATTAATACATATGCTAAACCCATAACCACATATTCATTTGGTATTATAAACTGGTCTTAGATTTAAAGAACCTAATAAACACATAATTAAACACACATGACAAAACAATGTATGTATCATCCAAAAGCATGTACAGACAAAGGGGGCAGAGATATAACAGATATTCAGCCTGCACAACAAATAGATCATTAATCTCAGAACGTAATTCTCTTAATATTCTCAATTTTCAATACTACACAAAATAATTGTACACAATGACAAAAATCTTATTCCATTTAACTTAAAAGATAGTAAACTATAAATACAATAATACAGACATTAAAGAAAAACTACACGGATCCAGAAGTCTCTGGATGGAAGGCATCATCAGGAACTTCATCAACCTTGTTTCGATAAAATGGCATCAAATTTTTGGATAAGATGTGGCGAACTCTTCCCAAAGAATGAGGGACTTGTGTTAGTAATCCAAGATCAAATAATAAGCACATGAAATTACAGGAAACATATCATATATGAAGCATACTTAAATACACATTTTTGTAGAAAATGTAGTAGTAGACCTGAAACCATAACAGACTACAAACATACGTATGACCAAGTTTCATCAATCATATTATTAAATATTTGTTTATAAATACAAATTGATAAACAAAAAAATGCCTTATTATAATTTATAAGGTTGAAACTAGTGTTGAATATTGAACATCGAAGTTTTAAAAACATCGATATTTGATGCTTTTTCTGTTTATGAGTAGAATTAATATTTGGGTTAAGTAATATTATATAATATTTTTATAAACAAAATTTTTTATAATTGGTGATGATTTTATTTAATTTTTTAGTTTTGCATTAGGAAAATCGAACAATCCATCTGGCAATATAGATTTAGTGCTTATATTTGTTGCATGAGACACTTTATTATTGTCATTTAATTAATATTTGAAATGCTTTCAATTTTATTTTTTATTTCAAAGTATTTATATCTTTGTAGTTCAGTAAGTGTGCCTCCAAAAACCTTTCTGTGGCAATATTTTGCTAAAAATAAAAGTAATTCTGCAACTTGAATATATAACTTGAAAAGAACTGAAAACTAGTGGGCAATACCACAAACTTAAAGTATCCTCTTGAAAGCAAACATCCACAGCTTCTTGGAATTCAGAAAGAATTGCAGAAGGAAGAAAAATATTATCAACAAGACACTGATGAAGCATCATCATCAAACCTCTTCCAGGAAAACAAAGAAAAATTTCTGAGGCATTTAGGAGCATTGATGAGTTCAAATCAGGTGAATCAGCAGAAAATAAGATAAATCATGCTCATATTTATGGTGTGTAAAGACAATAAGCCGGTGAGTATTTGGATCGTGAAGGTTTTCAACATTTTGTAAAGACAATAGCATCTTTGGACAAAATTCCTTCTTGACCAACGATTTAAAACACTAACTTCCAATAAATATAGTAATATGGTATCCATAGTCAAACAACAGCTTAAACTTTTGCTTATTGACAATTGATTTAAGGACAGACATCCAGAAGAGGAGTTACATTAGCTTGACTGTCCATTTTATAGATGAGGAAAATAAAGTATGCAATGTAGCATTGGATGTTTTTATATTGGAAGAATAGTATACTAGCAAGTATCTAGTTGATAAAATACTGGAAATAGATGAAGAATATGTCAATGCAGCTGTTGCTGACAATGCTCAAAAAAAAGAAAAAAAAATTGATGTTAGAAAACATCGATGTTTTTGGGACCAATGTTTTCTATCATCGATATTCAACACTAGTTGAAACTATTTTAGAAAATAATAGTTATAAACTGTGGTGAGCTATGAAAATAATAACAAAGGGCTCACACTAACATATTAACAACAAACAAACAGGGGATAAACCATTTTCGAAATATAAAATATTATTTTTTTTTTCACAAACATAATTTAGATACATAGTGCTCTGTGCATTGAAAGCGGGTTTAACCCTGTGTACAACCACTAGAGCAGATTGCAGCCTTCCTCCATGAAATTTGTTTACCCATGCGGATATTCTCTAAAGAAATTTCTGCTGGCAAATATCGAACTCTGATCGGGAATACATGAGAAATGAAGACTTTTGTTTTAACTGCTTGCCACTTCCGTTTTGACTAGGAAAAACTAGAAATTTCAATTTTTTGAATAAGAAATATTTGGCATTTCAAATTCGGCCTAGGAAATTCTAGAACGTCCAAGAAATGTTTGGCATTTCAAGTTCGGCCTAGGAAATACTAGAACATCCGACAAGCGTTAGGTGTTCTCGTTTTGACTAGGAAATTCTAGTATTTCCTGAATTCGGGTTTGCCTGTCGTTTTGACTAGGAAATTCTAGTATTTCCTGAATTCGGGTTTGTCCTTTAACATATACACCAATAACGGTAGAAGCACTTTCGATATAAAAATGTATTCTCTTCAGTTGCACAGCTTTAATATCAGAAGCAAGTTTGAGGTTAGAAAACGAAACTAAGATTGTCCTATAGGGTTGGCAAGTTCCGGTTGTCATAGCAATCGGATTTTATTGCAGTGCGACACACAAAGGGTAAGTTCGGAAATACTAACCGGTCAGTCAGTACGGTTGCGGTGATATACGTCATCGGTAATCTTCTTTCCAGGTTTATTTGTGAGTACGAGAATAGAAAATCGGTTACATTCAACTAGATGGCAGCCGATAAACAATTGATATCAATCAATTAATTTGAAGAAGAAGTGGTATTTATTATATGTTCTTGAAACAGATGAGATTTCACATTTTCAAAGTTAAATGATTTATAATCACACTTCTCGCA
>AYEL01081799.1:0-36643 GCA_000484575.1 Olivierus martensii | reverse complement strand
TTTAAAAATACTCCGTGCTTCTCGATATATAACGTGCACTATTATTTATCTGACGTAAAGTTTAAACAATTAATATTATTTTTGCATTCTATTACAGTATTTAATAATGTACAGTATTTTTTGTAACATTTCAACGAACTTTTTTTTATTATGATGTCATCAGAGTTTCCCGTTTCGTGCGTTTTCCCGGCTCGTTCGACTTTTCGGGCCGGTCCCCGAAAAGTTTCAAAATCGGGGTTTCACTGTACTATAATTTTTTTTAATTTATTTTCCCGAAATAAAATTTTGCCACTGCACCGGACTCGAACCGGGATCTTTGGGTTAACGCCCCAACGCCTTAACCAGTTAGACCACGGTGACCTATGGCAAAATTCTACTTCAGGAAGCTTAAGTAATGATTGCTATGGAGACTTACCGGACAAGGCCGAAACTAGCACTCCCAGGCAGGCTATCTATGTAGCCATGGGCCCTCTTGGCAAACCTGGGCAGACAGACTTGGCTCAAGTCAAATAAATGCTAGTTTCAGCCTAGTCCGGTAAGTCTCCATAGCGATCATTACTTAAGCTTCCCGAAGTAGGATTCTGCCATAGGTCACCGTGGTTAAGGCGTTGGGGCGTTAACCCAAAGATCCCGGTTCGAGTCTGGTGCAGTGGCAAAATTTTATTTTGGGAAAATAAATTTAAAAAAATTATAGTATAATCATTAATTACTATATGGCGCCACCTTAGTGCTAAATTCTAAAATTTAATTAATTATTAACTCAACAGATGGTGGCACCATAGCTTTGATTCAAAAATAATCGTCGTAAAATGTAACTTAAACTTTGTCCGCCAGGGGAAGTTTTGGCTAGATTGTTTGGTTGCTCACACTTTATCTTATAAAAACAAAATATCAAATTCTAATTAAATTTTTTATATTTACAAAAACAGAAAATACAAATAATTGTGCATGTACAAGAAAACATCTTTATTTTTTTTTTATTATGTGATATTTTTCAATTTTTTTTTTTAAGTCCCTACCAAGGAGGTTGGTCTCTACTCGCCTACTCTAATTCGGATGGCATTATTGCCAGATTGCCACTATTCGAGATGTACAGTCTATGACAAAAAGGTTTTGACATCTGCCATAGGGGCTGCATTAGAGGAAGTAGTTTTGATTGTAAAGTCTGGAAAATCTCCACACAGAAGCTTGTAAAGAAATAGACCGTTCTTACCTAGAAATAGGGGATCGTGAATATTTCACAGAGGGGAGAATTTCTATGACATACTTGACATGAGTAATGCGATCTGTATTCTTCTTTCACTTTCCATTTTATAAAACACAGAAGACAATGAGTAATGCGATCTGTATTCTTCTTTCACTTTCCATTTTATTAATCATAGAAGACAATTTTAATTTTTTATTATGCTCTTTGCAAGTTATAAAAACTCAGTATTGAAATTAATATCAATATAGTTTAGATCAAGGATTCCCAACCTTTTTAGCATGACCCCTTTTAAAAGAATGGTTTTCTTCATCGACCCCCTTACATTTTCCTCTATAATAATATACAGCATACAACATAATCATAATACAAATAATTGCACATAACTTAAAGATAACAATTTAGACTAAGAATACGAACAAAAGTTTTGAAAGAAATGGTTTATTAATTTATGTTTATTATTTTTTGCACTATTATCATTTTTAATTTTACAAATATAAACAAGTTTTCAGAAACATGTTTCTGAAAACTTGTTTATATTCTAATTGCACAAAAGTTTGATATTAATTAATGCGATGGCTGAGCTTGATGTACTGATGCAATTTTTTAAATATTTGGCATAAAATTGCTTAATTCTTAAATCATCTCGTTCAAAAATATTCAACCTGTTTCTTGTTTTCCATAGTAAATTATTGACTTGACTAAAGTCTGCTTCCATTATGTAAGAAGAGGGAAAAATCAATAATGCTGGTTCTTGTAACAATTTTTATTTGGGGATATTTCGTTTGGATGACTTTTAAATTCCAAAACTTAGCATACCCATGTGTTTCAAATAAGACTTGTGCTTGATCATCCTCCTTCAATGCAATCAACTCTTCTTGTATCATAATATCAAAATCAGATATATCACAGTGCAGCGGTTCTATGATCCATGCTGGCACATTGAAATTTTCAATGCCTTGAAAGCAAACATTAAAATCTTTTAAATTTTGCAAGTGGCTTGTATATAACAATATATCTTCTGAGGAAATGCAATCCTTTTCAATAACGGACAATCGCAAATTAAAAATTAATATATTTTAAAAAATATTATTGGTTTTTAAAATATATCAAATAATTTTAGTATATTTTTCCCTTATACTTATTTTATATTATTTCTTCCTTATTACATGATATAGCTTTATATCAATATACAATTATGAATTTTATTAATAAATTTTTTTAATCAATGGGATCTTGATCTTGATTATGCCGATCAATTGCCGGTACTTATTCAGCTATCGACCCCCAATAGACCCCTTGATTATCATTGACTCCTATTAAAAATTTCATTGACCCTCAGGGGGTCGATA
Organism: Olivierus martensii; assembly: GCA_000484575.1. NCBI lineage: Eukaryota > Metazoa > Arthropoda > Arachnida > Scorpiones > Buthidae > Olivierus > Olivierus martensii. Next base: position 34,087 of record AYEL01081799.1, on the reverse strand, counting down.
CCGAACCCGTTGGGAACCCCTGGTTTAGATAATTGTATAATGTTTTGTTTATTGTTCTGTGAATATAGAAGTGAACATTTCTAAGTTTAAAAATCTTATTTCAATCTGATTTTTTCATATAAAATTTGTTTTTAATTGTAAGATAAAAAATACACATTAAACACTCAAAAGTTCGTTTATTTTAAGTATTTTCAGTTATGCATATAATAAAAATATGAAACTGTATAATACATAACATATTATTTAATGGGCAAAGCCTAGAGCTCTGGTGGAGTTGAAAAACAATTTTTCTTTATAATTTGCTATTCTTCGAATTCTTAATATTGAAATATATTATTCTTAAAAGACTATTAAACATAAGCACTAAATAAGCAGTCCAGTAGTAAACAACTTAAAATAAATGTTTAATCATTCTATGTTCTAGAACAATAACATTTATTGATTATGTTAACTGTTTTATAGTTTATACCTTTGTGTAAAGCTGATGATGACCGCTTATGGTCGAAAACGTTTCTGATTAAACATTTATTTTAAGTTGTTTACTACTGGACTGCTTATTTAGTGCTTATGTTTAATAGTCTTTTAAGATATTAACCTTTGAGAGCAGTTTGTTTAAAGTTTTATTATTCTTAAATATTAATAAATACAAATAATACTTCCATACACAAATAATACTAAAAAATATATTAATTAGCAACCTAGAACTCTTAGATTTAGTAAGTGGCATTTTGAAATAATTTGCACTCAACTTGAACAACCTAGTTCATGCCTTTAAATACGGTATTAAATGACACTTTGGCATGCAACGCATCTTATTACTTAATAATTCAGTTATTGCCAGTAAAGTTACTATCCTAATTTATTTTATTAATATTTTTTACGCTACCTAATATATAAATAAAAGTTAAGAGCAAAACATAATAAATGAAATCGTTTTTTGCATGTAAACGCTTAAATACGCAGTATTTCTTCTACTCCCCTGTTGCTAATCAACCGATAAAATGGTTGCAACCCACATTGTAGCCTACAACGATCAACAACTGCAATAATGACTCAATCAGTTTTTGCGTATTGTACGAAAGCCGAACCTTTTCTCCTGATGTCAAAACCGTTTTTTCATAGACTGTATATTCAAATATGCAAATCCAAGAAGAGAAAGACTAACGTAAGTCAAAATATGATTATGACACGGAAGACATGCTTTTCTTGGAATAAATAAAAAAGCATACAAAAAGAACAAGGGGCTCGCAAATTAAAGACAAATTTAACAAAGGGCTCACGCGAGCCCTACAGCTCACCACTGGTTATAAATTATATTGGGATAGAACTATCATAACTATAGTGACCATATTATTTTTGGAGAAAATAAAGAACAAATAAGAAATTATTTCATAAGAAAAAGCAGGTTGCATTTATTTGTTTCATTAAAACTGAAAAGCCTTGTAATATTTAATATAAAATATAATAAACTATCAATAATAAATACAATATAATGAACAACACAATGTTTTAAACTTTTCATGGCGAACGAAATACGCACTCGCCGATTTATTGTCTATACCAACATTTCTCAAACATTTTTCATTCACGACCCCATTTTTCATTACGAGATTTTTCGCAACCCTTTTTCATTCATGACCCCATTTTTCATTACGAGATTTTTCACGACCCCAAGTATTAAATATTTTCATTCACGACCCCATTTTTCATTATGAGATTTTTCGCAACCCCAGGCGTGACCCCATTTTTCATTACGAGATTTTTCGCGATCCCAGGTATTAAATGTGAAATAACGTACAAGTATATAAGTCATTTACACACTTATTAAGATGAACACAACCATACAAGTACATAAATCATTTACACACTTATTAAGATGAACACAATCAAACAACTACACTGAAAATTCATAAACAAGTACATAAATCATTTACACACTTATTAAGATGAACACAATCAGCAAAAGTATATAAGTCATTTACACACTTATTAAGATGAACACAATCAACCAATCACTACATCATTTATACACTTATTAAGATGAACACAATCAGCCAATTACTTTCGCGACCCCAGGTATTAAATATGAAATAAAACGTACAAGTATATTTACACACTTATTAAGATGAACACAATCAACCAACTACACTGAAAATTTATAACACACTTATTAAGATGAACACAATCAACCAACTACACTGAAAATTCATGTGTTGTCATACGTTAAATATTGGGCAACTTATTAAGATGAACACAATCAACCAACTACACTGAAAATTCGTCCAAATGTTAATATTGGACATTTGTGGAAATTACATATAAACTGAAATTCAAGTATTTGAATTTAATTTTTGTAATTACATATAAACTGAAATTCAAGTATTTGAATTTAATTTTTGCGACTCCTTACATATAAACTGAAATTCAAGTATTTGAATTTAATTTTTGCGACCCTTATAAACTGAAATTCAAGTATTTGAATTTAATTTTTGCGACCCCATTGAAATTCAAGTGTTTGAATTTAATTTTTGCGACCCCAGCATTTCACTTTGCGACCCCAAATGGGGTCGCTATCCATAGTTTGAGAAGTGCTGTTTTAAGCAATCATATTATTATTTTAAAAAATTAATTTTGATATTTTTCTCAAGAATGAACATTTTAATAAATTGGGTTTGTTTTTTAAAAATTCATAAAACTATGCATGTAATGTTGAAGTTGCATTTGGTATAAAACATGCTTCCATACATGCTTACAATAGTGCTAATTATGTATTGACTTTTAATTGGGTTTTCTCAATGGTCCACATATTATTCACTAATGTAAATACCCATTCAGTGGGGGGCATTAGATCCAGGGAGACACAGAAACAAAATTCAGTGATTTTTAAATGTTTTTATACAAAATGTGTTTGTCTTTGAAATGCCGTATATACTCGAATATAAGCCGACCCCAGCTTCAGGAGTTTGAAAATCTGTAAAAATGCAAAACCCATGTATAAGCCTACTCCTGACTTTAGCACTTAAAATTCAATAAAAATTTGAAACCGATAAATTACGTGATCATTGATTTTTAGTTACTAATATACAGTAATGCCATTTGCCAAAATAAATATTTTATTGAAACTTTAAATATATACACGTAAAATAAATTTTATAATACAAACACCAATATATCAATTTAAAAGGTAAATTTTAATTTACCCGAAGTGATTGAGCGCATCGCACCGCTGACTCCAACCTGCATTTGTATAAGTGCATCAGATAAATGACGCTGCGCTGCCTGATGTGCCGCATTGCCTATCTGATGCACTTATATAAATGCAGGTTGGATTCGGCAATGTGATGCACTCGATCGTAGCAGGTAAAGTAAAATTTACTTTACTTCGAAGCGAGATTGACATCAGTGTGAATGATGTAGCTTCAGAAAATATCAAGTTAACGAATAGTAATAAATTTTTATAATTTACATAAAAATATTTTCTTTTTATTGTTGTTATTGAATAACTGTTTTCTTTTCTAAAAAAATTTCATATTATCACAATAAAAATTCCATTAGAATGCATCTACGTACACATGGCTCCCAAGAGACCATCCGAAGTTTCATTTTCCCTATAGCTGAATTCAGTTACCATATACAAATCTTTGATCATATTTTAAAATGAGTGGATCATCTTAACGATGATGTCATACGCATTAGGATGACATATGCAATGCGATTTCTAGATGTTAAACATGCTATCTTGAAGTTTTGATTTTGCTTACGACGAACTTTTTTAATAGACTACAGTTATTTTTCAGTACAGATTTTAATATTTATTTATTTAAAATTGTTATTTTAAATGTTATTTTAGTTAGTTTTAATCTATTTTAGTTAAATATAATAGGCATTTATCGATTACTAGCGAATGGATTAAACACACTGAATTAATAATAATGAAAAATAAATCTATTTTTCACCCAAATATAAATCCTAAGATTCTTGATTGATTGTCAAGAGTTTTTGCGTCACGTTGTATCATGCAGTGTGGTGTCACCTACCTGATTATGGTATATAGATGCAGGTTGGAGTCGGCAGTGCGATGTGCTCGATTGCTTCAGGGTAAGATAAAATTTTACCTGCTACAGTGGTATCTTGGTTAACAATGGTAATCTGTTCCAGGATTACTGTCATTTTTAATCTATTTTAGTTAAATATAATAGGCATTTATCGATTACTAGCGAATGGATTAAACACACTGAATTAATAATAATGAAAAATAAATCTATTTTTCACTCAAATACGAATCCTAAGTAAGATTTTTTATTGATTGTCGAGAGTTTTCGTGTCGTGTCGTATTGTGCAGCAGGGCATTACCTACCTTATTACAGTATATAGACGCAGGTTGGAGTCGGCGGCATGACAAGCTTGATTGCTTCGGAGTAAGATAAAATTTTACCTGCTATTGTATTAAATGAATTATTGCAAAATTTCCTTCCTGGTCTTTGGGAGATACGATTGCAAAATTTCCTTCCTGGTCTTCAAGAGATGTTCAGTAAGTTATGATTTGCAAAATTTCCTTCCTGGTCTTCAGGAGATGTTCAGTAAGTTATGGGTTTGCTTATTATCTCAATTTCTCCAGCCAAAAAAAAAATTGAATTTTTTTGATCTGTGTATAAGCTGACCCCCTACTTCAGAAATTTTTTCAGAGAAAAAAACCTTGGCTTATACACGAGTATATACAGTATTTAAAAATTCTAACCCATCTATGTTGTCAGGACTCGTCATTTTGTCACCTTTCTTTGATCTTATCACAGGTGACAACACAGAAACATGACACTGTCACAGAATAATTAAGGACAAAATAGCCATTTTAGAAAAAGAAAAAAAAAAAAAAAATCTAAAGGACAGAGAAGTGAAATAAAGGACGTATAGTCACCATAATCATAACAGACAAAACAGTTCACTTCAATAGATCAGACACAACTTTCATCAATAAAATTGCATTTTTGATTAACAGTAATATCAAACTCACAAAACTTGCAGGTTACTTTTACAGAATAACTCGGAAAATTTGTTAATTTATCAATAGAATTGAAATTGCAAACAAAATAAAGTTACAATAGTGCTAATTATATTAACACTATAACGCTATAGGAATCATACCTGTGAAATTACATGATAGTTTAAAAATACTTAAATAGCACTCACTCATTTATTTATCAATTATAAAAAGTAATTATTCTCATTAATTGTTTCATTTGTAAATTTGTCTTTCAATTTAATAAATACATTTCTCTAGTCTTCTCTTGTATTTGGTTTAACTTGTACAATAGGAATTGTATCCTGCTAACATTGGGAGTAAAATTTGAATAGTATTGATGATGATGATAAAAACAATAACAATGAAAATGGCACATAGTGACAATAGTTGATGAAAATATTATGATGTATGGTTATTGGATGACAAGAGAATTCCAATGAATGCTGGTAATGATGATGGTAAATTTCCAATGAGTTGAATAGATGAGCTTAAAATATATGTGAGTAATGTCTCGAGGTCCTATCCAGGACAGTAGTTGATTTACATATGGTCACAGCAGAGACAAATTTACATAATTTTCCAATGAATTATAGTGGCAGACATATGGTGTGATTTTCCTCTTCAGATCTACTAAGTTGTTTTTTGCTATTTGGCAGTCAATTCAAGATGAGATGCAACTTGAGATAACTTGTTAATGATGAAAACAATTTAAGTGATTATTATTAAATAAATGTTATTCTTTAAACCTTCAGTTTTGTGGTTAGTTATTTCTTAAGAGGTTAGCAATGGCTAAAATCTCAACTTACTGGTTGGTATTGATGCTAATTCTCATCATGCAATTTGTGGAAGCAAGGAATTCAATTGAAGAAGTGAGTATTTATTGGAGTTTCTAGTAAATACTAACCTTATTATTTTAAATAAGAGCAATGAATCTATCTTGTTATTAAAAACAGAAGGGAAATCATTGATCTAATGTTAGGGATTAAAAATTGAAGTTGAAATATAAAAGCACTATTTGCAAGGTGAAAATAGTTTTATTTGCATATAACGTTTTCGGACGTATTCCGTCCCTCTTCAGTATGGCTAACTATAGTAAACACTAGTTACATAACATACTATTCCAAATGTTATCCTAAACTCTAGAAGATAACGTTTGGAATAGTATGTTATGTAACTAGTGTTTAATATAATTAGCCATACTGAAGAGGGACGGAATACGTCCGAAAACGTTATATGCAAATGAAACTATTTTCACCTTACAAATAGTGCTTTTATATTTCAACTTTTATATAGTAGCAAGTGGTAAACTGATGTGTTTATGGGATTAAAAATGTTTTTCATATAACCAAGGACTGGCATATATCTAATGAATCATCTGCTTTAGATCATAAATATTGATTATATATATATATTTGCTTCAAATTAACAGGTATGGTGTCCACTCAGGTAACATACAAAGACTGAAGGGAAACTAATTGGGCTTATAAAAAGGACTTTAAGCTTAACCTTAGGGATATTCAGAACAGGTTTTGCTCGGTGGTGGATTTATAAATGACTGTTGATCAGAATCAACAGACAATTGTTCTATCATCAAAACTGTCCAATAAAGAGTGCTGGCTCATCAAGGCAGGTTCCTTGATGGAATAAGCAGTTCAGCAGTCTTAGACTTAATGCTAGAAGGCTTCTTAATGAAACTAAAAGGACAAGTGAATGACACATATAGGAGTACTTTCACTATTATAATAAAGCTGTTAGGAAGTAATCTTCCTAAAAAAAATATTTTGCTTTCCTATTGGCTTGAGGTAATTGAATATACTGAATACTCGGAGAATATATAACTTTTCGACAATTCACTTCAAATAAGGAGCTAATCGAGGTTCTGCATTGTCCACATTATTCAACTGCCCACATTCACTTAATGACCAGCAATCAATGGTAATAATACCTAATTTATATGCAAAAAATTTAAATTATGATAGCTTACTTAATTTTTATTGGAAAACTTTGAAGCTTTTATAATTTATTACATTTTTCATTTTGATTCTAGTAATGTAAAAATTTTTTTTTGAGTTTTTTTTTCACAACTTTTCATTCTGTATATGAAATCTTAGCCATTCAATAAAATTGACATTTTTGGATAGCAACAAGTCTACTGAACAAAACAAGCCATGAATGAAGAAAATATGTCCATATTTTCAAAAAACAAAATTTATACAAATGAAGCTTTATGCAGATTTTGATTAATAAAAATTAATGAAGTTACATCATATAATTAGTTCAAAAGAAATGCAAATTTATTAAAATATTATCAATTTTATTGATAATTTATATTTATTGACATACTTTCTTCTTCATTTCAGTAACTTTTATTTAAATTTTTTATAAACTTTTGAATTTATATAAAAAATCCAATATATATGAAAATTGCTTCCAAAAATTATACACAAACAGCTATAATATTCTTTACTTTACTCTATTTGATCCAGAGATGCTTTACTGCTACACTACATTTAGTACCACATGTAGTGCAATAAAATAAAAATAGGCTCAGCTGGAATTTACTGGGAACTTACTGGCTGCCGTAAAATGTTGAGTACCATGTCCCTTTAAATAGTCTGAGGGTGTTTATATGCAAAAACAAGAAAATTTGAATATAAAACAGTAACACTGAAACAAAAAAACGAACAATTAAAAAATATTATTGTTTATGAAACAAACTATAAACTACCTAACACACTTCAACAATAATAATTATAGAGCACTAATGGCAGTAGTGACTTCTAAAAACAAATTTATTACAAGATAACGTAGTACTTTCGATCTAATACCAAGATCATCCTCAGCGTATACAGTATTTTAAAAAGAACAGAATTATAACTTGCATTCTCATAATTTGAAATTCAAATTGTGTGTATACATTGTTGTAAAATTGTGAGGGCATTTATCGTAAATTAATTCTATAAAATTTAGATATATACATAATAACTTTACATAAATATAATAATAAAAAAATAAAATAAAAATATGTAAATAAAATAATACGATAGAAATATGGAAAATATGATAGAATTTGAGATTTTAACCATTTTTTCTCGATTTACGCAAAAATTACGAAGTTTTTGGGTCTTAAACTTTGTCTAGCATAGCTAGGCGTTGGAGCGTTAGACGGAGCAGGCGTGTCTAGCATAGCTAGGCGGTGGAGCGCTAAAGGTTAAAACAGGAAATGTGAAAACTGCATTTAACAAAAAAATTTTATGAATCTGATATAAATATTAAATGGGAAGAGTTGAAAGTAATAAGAAAAGTTGAGAACAATGAAAATAAATATATAACAGAGATGATAGAAATTTTATAAAGGGATAAATATATAAAGATTATTAATGACAAACAATCTGAAAATTTATCTAATATGTGAAACTATGCTATAAACAAATTATAGTATAAGTTTATAATGAGACATATGTATATGTATAGAATAAAGAAAAGCAATTAATTATTTAATAATCTAGATCTAAAGTAATATGCTTTAATGATATTAATAGCAATTTAATATGGTTTGTCTAAGAAATAACATTTTTGTATAATATAAGTTTTTAAATTTAGCATTATATTTGTTTTTTAAAATCATTCTTCTAAAACTGTTAAAAATGTTTGATTAACTTTTTGAATAGTTCTATATGCTTTAGTATAGTGCAGAGGATGGGGATTAACTGGAAGTACTTCAAAAAGTAAAATAAGTATTAATTGTATTTACTGCTGTAAAGTGCTTGGTTTAAAGTTATTATTTAGTAAACTTAAACAGTTTAATTTTGTAATATACATTTGAATTAGTTTGTTTTTTAATATATTCTTAGGAGAAATCTTTTCTTGTTTTTACTGTCGATCTATGAGTTTGTTTGTTACAGATCAATTATAATAATCGAGTGCTTGAAGATTTCATTTTTGGTTGTGAAAAATCAAAATGTTTATTTTATACATAAATTTTATATTGTCTAGAAATACAGTGGTCCTCAGATATAATGCTATCATTTATACCATGGATTTGAATATACCACAGGTCTTTCCTATTCCCTGTCCCTTTGAAAGAGATTCTGAGAAAAATATAGTACATAACTGACATCCTCCTGACTTACTAATTTTTTGTCATCATTCAATAATAACAAAACCAGAACTAACCATATATCCAGAACTATCATCGTAAACAGATAGTCTTTGACTTACCTGTTATAAATCAGAATGGTCAAAGTTGAAACCAAAAATTTATGGATTTCTCTTTTCTAGTGTTTACTAGGACACTATACATTATCTTAACAAGCATAAAGAACACAAAGCTACAAGAGTCAGACACAAGAAAAAAAGACATTTTCTGTATATCCTATCATTTTGCAAAGAAATCAATTAATTCTAGAATTAATGGATTTCTTTGCTGTTGTAAGTGTGAGTAGTCATAAGTCGAGGACTGCCTATATACTAATAGTGAAACATGATTGTGGCTGAATGTGTGGATATCCTTTTTGCTTGGATTTCTGCAACAGCCAAAATGTTTTTGTTATTAATGATTTAAAATTTAAGAAATGAAAAATTAAATTTAAATTGTATTTGCTCTAAAAAGACAAAATCTGCAAGTGGCAATGTAAGGCTGGATTCACACTGATCTTGCGACTGCGATGGTGTTCACAACCGTGACATTGCCATAGAAACAATCCCAACAGGCCTCGCTTCACGACTGTTTGCTGCAACCATAACAATATTCAACTTACTGAATATCTTTTACGAACTGTATGCTACATCAGCTCTTATTGGCTATTGTTTATGCTGTTACTCTTGGTTGTTTCGGAAATTCACAAAGCCGTTGTGATCAATGTGCATGTTCTGTCGCAAACCTCGGTCGTGGTTGCTATCGCAAGGTCAGTGTGAATCCAGCCTAACCTAATAATTTAAATATTTATGATTTTCTTAAATATATTGCCAATATAGAAGCTGCCAGTAGGCTACCAAATTAGATATAGTGCTTTTTATAGTTCATGTCTTTCTGTTGGATTTGAAGTCTTTGGATGTTACTGATAGATTGATATTTTGCTATGATTAATCTGTGTGATAAAATAGAGTAATGTATTAGAATTGTTATGATGTTTTATATTTATCAATAAAGCTCAGAATTACAAATTTATATATATTTTATTATATGAAAAGCATAAGTGGAAAAAATTATGCATTTTTGTAAAGGTATGTTGTAGGTTAATATAAATGGTTGCATATAATTCAAAATGTCAAAATATATGATTGCTTTAAAATTATCAAAATTAATCTTAACCCTTTGCATGCTAGAAATAAAAAAATGATTGTATTAACAAGCTGGCTATGTAATTAAGCCTAATTAATATGCAAAAAAATTACCATATCACTTAGTTTTCATCAGAATATTTTGAAATTTTTACAAATTATTTTTGTTACCTTTCTAATTATATAAGTATTTTTTGAATTTTATTTTTTTTTCATATATGACAGTTAAAATAAGATTTTTTTTGTATGAAAATTAGTCATCAGTAAAATAATTGATATATTTGAATAGTGGCTGGTCCTCAGAAAAAAACAAGCTATAAATGAAAACAATTTTTTTAAAATCCATAAAATCCAATTAATATGCAAATTTTGATTAATGAATATTAATTATTGTATAATTAGTTCAAAATTTTTTTACATAAATTTATTAAACTTATTGTCATTATTATTATTAATTTATATTTATTGATTTGTTTTTCTTTTATTTCAAATATTTTTATTTAAATTTATAAATTTTCAAATTTATGCCAAAAAATATTAATATATATGAAAAGTGTCTCCACCTATAAGTAAATAATATGTATTTGTTACTCTAATTGGACTCCAGGTGGTTTATTATCCCATTACAACCAACACTACAAGCTGAGGAGTAAAGTAGACTTGGCAGGAATTTTGCAGGAAATGAGTGGCAGCAATAAAATAATAATAGTGCCATATCCATATTAATGACAGATCTTTATTTACATTAGTATTTTATTTTTTTGACAAATGTACAGCTAGAATGAAGTAAAAAATCAATGTTTAATAAAAAAAAAAAAAACTATTGCCTATTTTAATAAAATTAAGCAAATTTTGATATTATCTATAATAATTTTTTGAATTTTAAGATTTTATAGTTCATCCTATAAAAATAATTTTTGCAAAATGTTTCAGTAATTAAGTTTATTTCAACATATAGTCAGAATGACAAAAATATAGAAAAGAAAAGGGAGAAAGAAGCTAATTTTCTGGAAAATATTCAATCAAATCTTTGTAAAAACCTCATAAAAAATTTTGGCCAGAAAACATTTAGGAATCATCATCAGAAACTAATTATTATTTTTTCAAAAACTCTAAACATAATTTCAATAAATTGATTGCAGTTATGTTTAAAGTTAATTGATTGCAGTTAAAATTCTGTTTGTCTGTCCTTGACAGACATTGTGTATCATCTTGTGCTAGTGTTAAATGACTTGAATAACATAAGTCTATATCATACAAGTTAAAATGTAAAAATTCAGTTTTTAAGATCCCAATTTTGTGGCTCTATAACTCTAGAATGGGGCCCCAAATTAAAATTTCCCATTCATATTTAGATTCAACATAATCAAATTTTTGTGTGCACTATAATGAAGGCTGCTATAATTGATATTTAAAACCTCTTATCCTGAAACTATAGATACAAAAAAATGAGAGAACAAAATCTTGTTTGTCATTAATGACAATTCACCAACAGAAATGCCAAAATTGTGTGAATGATGCATAAAGACTTCTTTATTTACATGAAGTGTCTATATATTCTACAAAGAAAAATATTTGAGTATGTAGTAATAAACTTTATAAATACAATATTGGATATTATGGAGTTCAGAATTCCAAATTAGAATTATAGATAAATTGTATTTTAGAAATAATAATATAATAATTAATAGTTCTAAAATATGCAACATATTAGAATTTGTGTTCTTAGTTTTGAGCTGATGATGACTAATTTTGTAGTAGTAAAATTTTTCTTTTTTTGAATTGAATGTGTGCATTTAATAAATTATTTAATGAATTATTGAAACCTTTTTTAGTGGTACATTTTCTTTTGTATTGTAGAAGTTATTTAAAAATTTGTTATAAAATGAATTTATTTGCTATCATTATTATAATAATAATTTTTTTTAAAATGAAATTTAGAATCCATCTTGGAAAAGTTTTGAAGTATCTAATTTTCCAGATGATGTAAATAAAACTGTATCTTGTATCCTTTAAATTACTTAAATAAATATGGCTTAATTATTAAACTTTAATTGAAATGAATATTATTATAAATTTTATTTTTATAATTAATAAATCCTATTAAAAATTAGTTATACAGGCAGTCCCCAATATAAATCTATACTTAATGCTAATTTTAGTTATTGACTTGGGGCCAAACCTGATCCCTCCTGAAAAATCTGGAGGTATGGGAATCTGAATTGAATCCAGATCCTCCAAGATGGTAAGCAACTATTTTACCATACAAGTTATGTGCTTATTCTTTAATATAACTATTTTTAATGTAAAGTCTTTATGACCCACTAATACTGTATAATATATGCTCTGACATAGTAGATTCAATTTATGTAGGGTTTTGTGGAATGATTCAGTTACATAAATCAGGGACTGCCTGTATATATAACATTAGTTTGAATTTTATGGATATTGCTAATTTGAAATAAAATACAATTGTGGCCGGACAGATAGCTGTCAGACATTTTGCTAACAGACATTTCACTAACAGATGTATGACCAAATGAACATTTGGCTAAATGGACAATTAGCTGAATCAATATTCAGCAAAATGGACTTAGAGTTTTTTTAATTTTTATATTATTTTATTTATATTTATAATTTAATATAATTGCTTTATAAAACACAATATAATGGCCCTCTATCTGATTTAATCATACATGATAGAAACTGTATGGTACCCTATCATGATGCAAAAATATGATAAATTTGAGAGGGCTCCTGCAATATATGATAAAATTTGAAGTTATTAAGTGGGTGCACATGACACAATTATTAAGCCTAACTCCCATAGAATAAAATGGCAAAACATTCCAGGACCAAGTTCATCTCTTCAAATTTATCATATAGCCCTTTTAAATTTTATCATATATTGTAAGGACCCTTCAAATTTATTATATTTTTGCATTGCAATAGGATGTCATACAATTTCTATCATGTATGATGAAAATCAGATAGAAGCCATTATATCATTTGTTTTATAAAGCAATTATATTCAATTCAAAATACAAGCACACTTTCAATAGGAAGTTTATTATGAATATAACTGTGATAATGTTTATGGCTTAAGAAAACCATTTTCAGTCCCAAAAATGAACAAGTTCAATAGAACATACAGATAGTTCAGTTCCATAGTCTAAAAATGTTTTTTAGAATATGGAACTGAACTATCCGTGTTCCATTCTGTATGTTCTATTCAATTTGTTTGTTTTTTGGGACTGACGATGGCTTTCTTAAACTGTAAATCTGTGGGTCGGAGGTATAGGGCACTATGCCCATTTGTGGCCAAAATGAATTATTGGCAGAATCTCATATGGGTTTTCAGCCTCTACCAAAATGAGATTATTGGCACAATCATATGGGTTTCTCGTCCTTTACCTACAGGTATACAACACTATGTCCTACATCAATAATTGGTGGAGTTACGGTGCTTTTAAATAACACGGTGCTACATTAATAATTGGTGGAGTATGGTGCTTTTAAATAACACCAAGTCCATAAGGGAGAACAACGTAAAACAATCTCAAACTGCTCTCCTATAAAATGTAGTAAATGTGACATAGTGTCCTATACCTCTGACCCACAGAAATGTTTTCTCAGTTATTTTCATAATAAACTTCCTTCTATAAGTAAGTTTGTATTTTGAACTGTATATTTCAAATAAGTATATTATTAACTGTTAGCAATTATATTATAAAAAATAAATAAAAATAAAAAAAGGAAGGGAAAAAATAAAATTAAAAAGTTTTATGTCTATTTTATAGTAATATTTGTCTGCTATATGTTTCAAGTAAAATATTACAAAGAAGATTGTAAAGCAGAATATTTTTTACAGATAGCCCTCATATAACACAGCAGATAGGTTCCTAAAAAAATTCCCTGTTGTGTGAAACTGTGTTATATGAGACCTGGAGCCTAAACAAAAAAGGGAGTTATGTTCCAAAACCAAATTGAAAACAAATAACTTTCTTTAATTCCACATAAGAAACTTAATTTTTATTAATAATAATGATGATGATAATAATAATAATAATAATAATAATAACATGAAACATAAAGAAAGAAAAAAATATATTGTTTTTTTATGGGATCTTACATATATATGTAAAACAAACAGAAAAATAAAAGTAGTCAGTCTATATAACATTCATTTAATAATTATATCTTCCTTACTGCTATTCAGTTAAAAAAGAACATTTTTTTCCTTTTTAACAATATCAATTTCACTTTCTGAACTTTTTTTGTAATTAAAATTTATGTATTGTCTGCTCTCTTAAAAAAAATCTGTAATCTAACCCACTACAACCTGCTACAAAACAATTGTTCCTTAATACATACCCAAAAAAATTTATGAATAAAAAAGTTTTTTTTTTCTATTTCACATTCCTCTATTGAAGAATAAAAACTTACTTTTTATCCAAAAACTCAATGTTTGAAACATAAAAATACTCAATGGTTGATAATTAAATCAATTTCAGAATTAATTCAATTAACACTTAATTTCAAGTTGAAATTGAAAATAGACTGTATATTGTCTCTCTCACAGCAAACTAGTGATAGATATACTAGTGATAAGATAGCTCAACATATAAGACCTAACAAAAACTATATAAAAACTTATATAGCCTTAGATAATATTTCTGGTAAGGAAGCCGAACGTATCCGGTGAGGTGACAAACATTTTGGCCGGAGCTGTACATGGCTTACTGTATAGTATACTTATTTGCTTGGTACGCAATAAATGATGGAAACGATCTGATTCTTACTGATCCTAAATTTTCTACAACCTAGGTGTGAACCAGGCTTAAAAAGACACTTGATTAACCATTAACTCCATCTCTCTCACACACTAGTTACAAATGAATCCAGAGAGCTTTTAATACTGTATATATAGGGTCGTGCAGGTAAATCCGGAAAAATTGCAATGTAATTAAAAACAACAAAATTGCAAGAAAAAATAATTTTATTATAAAGAAAACAACATAAAAACATATTTATATTATTTACAATTGCAGTTACTCTATGTAGCCGCCATCTGCTACTACAACCTTTTCCATGCGGGTCTGGAAACTCTGACACGCACGCTTCACCCCCTCTCGGTCTAACAAGGTCATGACCTCGACGATGGAAGCTTTCAGAGAGTCTTTGCTGTTGTGATGGGTTTCATTGACCTTTAATTCGACAACGCCCCACACGTAGTAGTCGAGGGGATTGCAGTAAGGGCTTGAGGGAGGCCACAACTTCGACCAATGGTATGGGAGATTGCTGTAAAGTCGCGACAAATCATCAACATCGGCCGATAAATTCGTCACTCCTCTTACAGTCAGACCACTTTCTATCAATGTTTGACCCAGTCAGGAATGACTTCCTCCATCTCAGACTCCCTGAACTTCTTTGCTAGGTCATAAACCTGCGTCTTCTTGTAACTGAACCACTCGATTATTTCTCGCGGCGACTTTTTGGTGCGAAGAGACTCGAATATAGCCACTCTCCAATCGTGCTCTGTTCATAAACCTGCGTCTTCTTGTAACTGAACCACTCGATTATTTCTCGCGGCGACTTTTTGGCGCGAAGAGACTCGAATATAGCCACTCTCCAATCGTGCTCTGTACATGCTGATGACGTGGCAGCCATTTTGTGAATGCTTAGTCTCTACCAAGGTCACTACCATGTCACATGCAAGTATAGCCAAATTACCGCCCAATCGGAAATAACGCAAATTCCTGCATTAATTATTTCCGGATTTACCTGCACAACCCTGTACAGTACTGATGAACTTTGGGATGTAAGTCACCTTACATGTCCCTAGTGGATTAATGAGGACAAATACAATACCAAACAGAATATTTGTTTAGATGTTTCTACTGGAAGATCCGTTCCACCAGAGTATTAGGATATGATGACTATGATCCTTGCGATCATAGTAATCATATCCTAATACTCTGGTTGAATCTACATTAAAATTGAACAACAAAAGCCAATGGATTTCAAATGTTATAATTAATAAATTATATGGCAAAATAATTTTGTATGAATTTGGATGTTGTCAAATAATCCTATGATATCATTGTGACATAGGAAATAGGTGATGTTGTCATATCATAATACTGATAAATGATCCCACAATTTTATACTTTAATTCAGGGGTTCCCAAAATGTGGCCCATGGACCAAATGCGGCCCACAAATCCTAGAAATACAGCCTGCGATGCCAGATCATCCACAATCTTGAATTCATAGAGATAATTTACATTTTTACAAAAAAATAAATAAATTTTATTATATTATAATTAAAAATTGTTCATTTTAAAAAATATATGTATAAGTGCTTCCAAATATGTATTGAGAAAGTTTTTTAGCATATATAAGTGAAAAAACATTCTCAATCATGAGTATTAATAAGACCAAATTGAAATCAAAATTAACTGATAAGTGGTGTTAAGAATTCATTCAACTGACTTAGAACCAAGGCTCAATGATATTATCAAAAGAAAACAACTGCACAAGTCACACACTTCAGATTGATGAATTTTTTATTATTATTAAAATATTTTGGAATTTACAATTTGGCCCACCTAGGCAAAACTTTGGGAACCCCTGCTTTAATCAATTCAAGAAGAATCAATAATTTCTATCAGTTATAATTCAATTAGTCTGATGATAATATAACATTTCAATAAATATGAGATTTGAAATAACAAATAAAATCAATGAATGAAATAATTTTCCAATTAAAAAAATTCTTCTTGGGGACAATATAATGAAGATTGGTAAAATGATCAATTTTCAGTAGGTATAATACACAATATCACAGCATTATGAATTTCAATATTCTTCCAAGTAAATCTTTTCCAAATCAAAGAGTGGAAAGACATATATAAACTTAAAATTTCTTGAACCTTCTGGAAATTATGAGGGTTGTACTAAACTGTTGAATAACTGAAACTGTAGAAGAAATTAACATGCAAATAATCACAACAAAATGTTTCCTAATATATTGTATATGTTTTCAAACTATGACTGAGCAATGCCAGGCACACTTTGCTAGTGAATATATATATTAATATAAGTATATAATAAAGTTTTCTTTATTAATACTTTAACATTGGCTATATAAATATTTAAGTCTTTCCAGAGACTAATAATAGGATATTATAAAGCCTATGTACATTTATTTTTTCTTAAAATAGAAAATTTACAAAAATGTTCTATAGGAACTATTTTCTAACAATTACACCTTGACACTCATAATCAGAAAGGACAAAAAGGGCATTTTTTAGAAATCAGAAAACAATGAAATAATTCAGCTCAATTTTTAAAAGTGGAATTATATATTTATTAAACTTGAAGATCTTTCAGCTTTATTAAGCCATCTTCAACACAACGTATAAGAATTCAAACACCTGAAGAATTCTGGTTCGAATTCATGGAACGTTGTGCTTAAGATGGCTTAATAAAGCTGAAAGATCTTCATGTTTAATAAATATATATGGCTTAATAAAGCAGAAAGATCTTCAAGTTTAATAAATTTATTTCCCACTTTTAATAATTGAGCTGAATTATTTACATTGAATAAGAAGTGGGAAGAAATTATGCATTAATCAGAAAAAATTTTTTAAAACCAGCAAAATGGTGAATTAAAATAATCCATCAATTTTCTGGTTTTTGAAATATACAATAATAAAGTGCTTAATTTATTGATTATTATTTTTAAAAATCAATTCATTGATTTTTAAAAAATACCATACAATAATAAAATGTATCATTATTTAAATAAATGTGTTCATTAGTTATTTAAATTTAATTACTCCAGTATGTTTAAAATAAATATAGATTCAATAATTACATTTTCTTGATCATTCTGTTTGAATTTAGATACAAATTTTGATTTGTTTTTCAAAAGTATCAAGGTCATAAAACCATTTCACAGACTCTATATATAAATATATATATTATATATAAATATATAGAGTCTGTGATTGCCTGTGTACCTGTGATTGCCTGTGCCTGTGATTGATAGTGTGATATGTAGAGTCTGTGACTCTATATAAATATATAGAGCCTGTGATTGCCCCTTAACCCTGATTTGGATCATGATCTAAAATTGGGAAGTATTGATCTAGTGTAATTGAATAGCATCTTTTTAATTTTTTATAAAATGGAACTTAAATATGTATTTTGAATATAAAACCTTTAATAAAGTGTAGAGCTGTCAAGTATATTTGTTCAAATTAGAACAGAGCACACCTTTTGTGTGTGTCATGTCATAAGAAATTACCCTTTATCTGAAAGCTGTTCATGGTATTATAAATAAAATCAATTAATAATTAATTTCTTCAGTATAAAAATTGATTTGAATGCTTATTATTAATCTATCACATAGGCTATCAAATTATTTCTAACATTTGCTATTTTAATAAAAATAATAGGATAAAAAGGATAAACTAATAATGATTTTTCTCTTTACACATCATTTTTTTAGAAAAGAAAATAGGTTATAGTTAACAATGAGTCTCGATCATAAAAAAAGAAATGATTAAATATTTATACAGGTAGTCCTCAATTTATAATGGAATTCAGTTTAGAATCCTGTCATCATAAGTCATAAATGCCCAAAATTTATGGATTTCTCACTACTATTGTTTACTAGGACAATATACATTATTTTAATATATTGATGAATGATTTTATAATTTAATGATTTCAAAATTTAATTTAATTATTAGACAAATTTTCTTTATTATTAACGAAGTTTGTTGAAGATATTTCTTTATAACAGTACTTCTCAAAGTGTGGGTCGCAACCCCATATGGGGTCGCGTAACAAAATTTGAGGTCACAGAAATTTTAGAAAATGTTTTAATTCGTATTCCTAGTTTATATACCTATATATCCAAGGTCACGAAAATATTTTTTCAGGTAAAAGGAGTCGCCAAATGGAAAAGTTTGAGAAGTGCTGCTTTATAAAAACTAATTACGGAATTTTCGGCATAAAGAACACAAAATTATTAGAATAAGACAAAAAAGATGCTTTCCATATATCAAACCAAGGGATTTAAACTCATTGAATTCATTGACCAATTAACAGAATTTATCACTGTTGTAAGTATGAGTGGTCATAAGTCAAGGACTGTCTGCATAAGGTTATTCTATGATATTTTATAAAAGTAATTCTGATTACCTCCTGCATTAATTTTGCTTGTTTTTGACAATCTTCTCTAGTTTGTTTTTCTTTTTTAATTGCTTCATTTGCTTGTTGTTTACTAATCTGCAATTCTCTTTGTAGCAGTGTAATCTCTTTATTTAGATTATTAACCTAAAATAAAAGTTAGTTATAATAAAATTAATTAAATCATTATGTTGTTAAATTATATCACCATCATCATGCTCATATCTTTGAAACAGTAGGCAATACTCATAAAAAGTTCACACACATTACTGATCAAATAGCATCATATATCACTATATATCAGTTTTCTCTATAATCACTTTCTTAATATATGCATATCTCTTATTCATATTTTTAAACACATGCATTCCCAAATCTATGCACTCCTTCAACTCTTCTCAGCTCACAGTCCCACACTTATCATTCACACATGCAGCAAACAATTTCATCGTCAATTGTCCTTTACTCATTTGCTCCACATGATCATATCACATTGCCTAGCACTAACTCATAACAACACACTAACACATTACATTAACCACTAACACAACACACTAACACTAACACAACACACTAACACACTAACACAACACACTAACACATTACATTAACCATATCTTTTTTATACTTCTTCACTTGGAACAAATCAAATTCATTATCCCAACTACACACTATTTCAACTACATTGAGACACCTCCATTGCTTTTCATATCATATTCAAGTTTCATTCCATATTTGTGTTGGAATTAGCATGATGACCTCTTAAGGGAGTAACTTAAAGGACTTTTAAAAGAATGAAATTTGGGCTCATTTAAAAAAATGCTTAAAGATTGGTCATCTGTTTATTTGAGAGAAAACTCAAGCTTTAAGATCGAGCTGACTCAAGCCAATGAATCTATTCTATCACATATATTTCTAATCTGACATGCACTTCATTTAATTATTATTCATAGTTCATCTACATACAATCCAAATGTAAAATCTAAATCAAGAATCATAGATCTATCTGTTTTCTTAACAAAATCATATAAATAGCTATTAGCAGGGAACAGTTATTTTTTATATATGTAAAACATTTTTGATCTCTCTTATAGATTCTCATCAACACGGATCTATAAGAGATTAAAAACGTTTTATGCATATAAAAAAACTGTTTCCTGTTAATAGTGCTTGTTATTTATATGATTCTAAATCAAGCACTACATAGGCAGGAAAATTTCTTTATTTAAGCCAAAACAAGTCCAATGAAGACATGAAGAAATATTTCCAGCTTGTTAAAGCCATCAATAGCCCCATTAGCTATAATATCAAATAATCTTAAACATTATAATTACAATTTATTTTCAATTAAAATTCTCATGCTGTTCAAATCAAAAATTCAAAATTGTTAATGTGTAAATCATGAAAATTATGTTGTCTTCATGAAAAATTTTTGAATTAAATAGCTTCTTAAAAAGCTAGAATAAGATTAAATGACTAAGATTAATTTGTAGACAATAACTTTTGCATTTCTATTTTAGTCTGCCAGTGTCAGTGGACTTTTTCAAAACAGTGGGAAAAAGTGCCATTTTATATTTATTTTCTCTCAATATATTTACCTTAAAAACTGAAATAATAATAATAATAATAATAAAACAAAACTTACCTTATTTGTGGATTCTTCTGTTATGTTTACATTTTCATGAATTAGTTGTCGGCATTGCTTTTCACATTCTTCTAATTTTTGTTCTAACTTTGCTTGGGCTATAAATTTTTTAAATATTTAATAATGCAATTTACAGTATTGAATTTTGAGTACTTACATAAATTATTTTTATATTATGTTTATTTTCATATAACAAATAATTGAAAACTTCTAATATATATGAACACATATATAGTACATATATAAATACACATGCATTCACACTCCTAGATCTTGTAGTTATACAGGAAGGTGGTTCCTTTAAATAACTACAAATTAAAAATGTGCAAAATGAGAACTTTTAACATGTATTTTGATATAGAGTACTTCAGAAAATTTTTGCACTTATCTAGATAATATATTTTTATCAATTCTTATCAATCCTACTTGAAGTAACATAACATCAGCAAAATTAACATAACATCAGCAAAAGAATTCTCCATTGGAATTTTTCCTCAATTAAACAAGCACAAATGTTTTCTTGGTTCCCCACACTAAAATATGATAGAATTGCTAACAAAGAGCAAGGCAAAGACATAAGGATGAGGCAAAAATGTGTTACCTTGCTACTGCCTATACAATAGTGTGGTGACTAAACATATGATCTTGATGCTACAAAGAATAAAACAGCAATATCAAACCATTGCTATTTCTTTTGCTTTATGCTTTTTTCAGATTTAGATTCCCCTTTGTATCTTTATACAATCTAGAGATGACATACTTGTGATAATGGCTCAATTCATCTTTCATTTTGCAATTTTTGTGTAGGAACCAACACATTTACAAATTTTATGACTATTTGATGATTATAACACTAGTTTTAACATCTGTAAAGCAAATTGAGAATTTTAGAATTTTTTCAAAATCATATATCTTTGAAAATGTGCATCTCAGAGAAAATGTAAATGGAGTGTGTGTAAAATGAAAACTATGCATGCATGCATGATTTTCATACTAAGAGTTAGTAATAACACAGGTTTGTTATAACAGATGCCAGTACTCATTTCAAAAATCTTGAAATTACAAACGAAGATACCCAGTAAAGGTGTGACATAAAAATACTGGATGCATTAAAAAATGGTTCCAATGCATTGTGTGGAAGAAATAAAGTCACAAAGAATGAACAGCTGTTTAATCTTTTCTATGTTTGTCACAATTATGATTGATTATTTAGCAAAGGACTAAATTGAAACTTATTAGGTTATATCATAAAATTTTAAATACAAAACAAATTTGACAGGGGCTATATTTCATTGAAATTTTTGTAGTATCACAACTTGCCCTGACAGCATACAGGTTGTAACATTTGCAATCATTCAGAAAAATTTTTTTAAGACTATTATTTTAATTGAATCAAATTTTGTTAAACTGGTAAAGAAATTAATAAACGATTTTTACAATAACATATTTGTTTTTCTGAAATTAAAATTTTCATAATATGAAGTAATGTAAATTATTAACCTTTTGCACTCCTCAAATAAAAAAAAAATCCGTTTTATGCTCCAAATTATATGAAATATGATACTTAATATTCGATATTTTGCCATAACTTTTTTACTTTTTAATTTTTTGGAATGAAAAAATTATATTTTGTTGTCCATATACTCTGTCCCAATATCGTTTTATAATTTTAGTTATAGGACCAAAAGAAAAAGAAATACGAAAGAATTAGGCCTAATTTGCATATGTAAACAATACATAATTTTGACGAAAGAATTAGGCCTAATTTGCATATGTAAACAAAACATAATTTTTTCCATTTAATTTTGGATTAAGGACCAAAAGAAAAAAAGAAAAAAAGAAAAAAAATACGAAAAGAATTGGCCGCCTAATCAGCAAATGTAAATAATAGAAAAAAAATACGAAAGAATTAGGCCTAATTTGCATATGTAAACAACACATATTTTTCAAATTATTCATAATTTCGGCATCGGATAAAAAAAATATTAATATATTTAACATTCCTGATGATATTCTGCATCCAATGATACCAAATACTTCATAATTCTAAAAAATTTTTCCGATTAACAAAGACAATTTATGTTGCAACCTGAGAGCGCAAAGCAAAACTTGATCCCTTGTAAAAACAAACAATCGTTTTATCCCTCTCGTGGATGAAATACTGTATTCTACTACACAAATGTTTAAAATAATTGCTTATTTGCCTTTTTTTTTTTCGTATTTTCTTAAAATAATGTAAGATAAATACTTTTTATTTTATAGGAAGTATTAGTACATATGAGAATATCGACTTTGTTGAAAATTTTTTTATTTTAATAAATATTGCTGTAATTTTGTGAGATAAATAATTTTTATTTTATAAGAAGAATTAGTACGTATGAGAATGTCGCTTTGTTGAAAATTTGGTTATTTTAATAAATATTGCTGTAATTTGTATATATAGCTATCAAAATATTGCTGTAATTTGTATACGTATTGAAAATTTTTTTATTTTAATAAATATTGCTGTAATTTGTATATGCTATCATCGTGCCATCTGTATGCCAGATTTAGCACTGATTTTTGATAAATTATTTCCTGCCATCTGTAGGATTTAGCACTGATTTTTGATAAATTATCACTTTTTATACGTTTTTTATGATTTAGCACTGATTTTTGATAAATTATCGCTTTTTACAGGTTTTTTTACTTATAGCACTGATTTTTGATAAATTATCGGTTTTTATAGTTTTTTACTCAATATTATGTCTCAGAGCTTTTAAAAATGGCAGATGGTGAATTATTTCTCTGTATTTCGTCATTCTTAAAAATGGCAGATGGTGAATTATTTCTCTGTATTTAGTCATTCTAAATCATTAATTTTTCAAAAAATAGTTAAAATATTATATTAATAGCATTTTCAAACAAAGGGGACAGGTTGTCACTCCCCTCGTTCAACATAATGTAACTAGCCCATAGCCTGAGGTCAAAATTGACCTTGGATGGATGCTGTTTGACAATAATTATGCACCCCTGGTCTACTAGTTACTTGTTTCGACTACAAATAACCTTCTTTTGACTATAGATGACCTAAAAATTACTTTTTATTTAAATTTTTGTGTTATATTGAAAATATAACTAATGTAAACAAACAGTCAGCTGATTTCGAAAACCGTTGGAGATTTCCCACCAGAATCTAGGACGGCGAGTTCGGCGTCAACAAGCATGATATTGATTACTTTGCTTCTCTGATAAATGGAAATTTATATATATTTAAATAAAACTAATTTATTGAATTTTTTGTGTGGAAAAACAGCAAAATCATATTATTTGGAAAGGGGCTAAACTTTCCCAAATTATAAATTATTGAGTCAAGATATCTGCAAAAAAGAGGCATTAACTAATAAGGAAATGTGGAACATGATGGAGCAAATCGGACAAGTTCGGACAATCCGTTCTTGAATTTTTGGGGTGCAAAATCACAAATTTGTTAACTGGGACGGATTGGGTTCGAATTAAAGGGTTAAATAAAAATTTATTAAAATATCAACGGAAAATGAAATTTTTGGTTAATACGACAGAAATATGGAAAATATGATAGAATTTGAGATTTTAACCATTTTTTCTTGATTTAAGAAAAAATAACGAAGTTTTTGGGTCTTAAACTTTGTCTAGCATAGCTAGCGGTTGAAGCGCAAGACGGAGCAGGTGTGTCTAGCATAGCTAGAAGTTGGAGTGCAAAAGGTTAATTACTTATTCTAATGAGGTAATCTTTAGCTCCTATGAAAATCATTGTGAGTTGTATCTATTGAATGTTTTCAGAATTTAGAGATAAATGTACCCTTATCCCTCCTTTTACATGGTAGATTGATCTGCAAAAATACTGTGCAAATTGAGGCTAATATTTATATAGAAAAATGGGTATTTCTATATAAATGTAACCTTAATTTACAAGATTTTTATTTACACAGCATTTTTGTAGAATCAATCTACCATGTAAACAGAGAGTAAGTTGTATTTTATAAAGTTATAATAAAATATTTTTTTTATTTTTGTAAATTAAATTCTTTCAATAATCCTCTTTTCAATATTATTTGTAATAGAAAACTTGTATCACCATATTTTTAAAGAAAATTATGATAAATATTCCAAAATTAAAAAAAAAATACTATAAATAAAAATATATTTTCTTTTGAAATAATTTTTTAATATAGTAATTTACAAGGGTAATTCAATAAGTAAGTTACAAATCGAAGTTGCGACCTTCATTTTTTAATTAAGTGCAGGAAACTGTCACCGTTAGATAGCAGCACTATCTAGTTTTATTGTGATGCACAACAATCGTTCTGTGCATGACTGTACAAGACGGCGGTGCCCGAGTACATGTACCACGATAGAACAGCGTGCCGTTGTGCGTTTTTTGTGGGCAAAACATATGGAAGCAAAGGATATCCACAAGGAAATGCTGCCCGTGTATGGTGAACATTGCCTGTCATGTCAGGCAATCCATAATTGGGTGCAGAAGTTCTCGAAAGGGCAGACAAGTATCGAAGACGAACATAGAGCCGGTTGGCCGGTGGAGATCGCCACGCCAGAAACGTTGCAGCACGTCAAAGACATCATCCACCTTACAGCCTGAACCTCACTCCGAGTGATTTCCACTTGTTTGGCCCTTTGAAACATCATCTTTCGGGAGAATGCTTTCCTGACGATGAAGCGGTTGAAAGAGCAGTGTTGGCCCTTTGAAACATCATTTTTCGGTAGAACGCTTTCCTGACGATGAACGTCGTGGTTCCAAGCAACCAAAAGAATTTTACACCACAGGTTTCCAGGGACTTGTGAAACGGTGGGACAAGTGCTTAAATTTGTATGGAGATTATGTTGAAAAATAAATGTTGTTTGTCTGTCATTATCTCCATTCATTTCTTTTCAATCACGATTTGTAACTTACTTATTGAATCGCCCTCGTATATATGCAAAATTTAGAAACTGATTGTAAAGTATGTTTAATTTATAAAATTCCATACAAATATAAGAACAGATATAAGAAAATCTTATTGAAATTATTCATAAAAAATTTTTCCATATTTATATTTTGAATAGGAAAATGGGCTGAATTCACAGTTTTAGCCATTAGAAGAATGAACAGTAAAGCAATAAGAATATATAATAGCAAGGAAAAAGATTAAAAGAATCCTATCAAAAAATAAATAAATAAATCACTAGAGAAAAAGTCAAACTTCAGTTGCCTCTTATAGAAGCAGGACAAAAGGTGAATTCTGCCTCCACTTGCAAGGATAATAAACAATAGTGTGCTGCAGATAATCTGAATTTTTGATATTATAAGCAATAAAATATTATTTTTTACTTTAATTATTTGACAATTGAGATAAATGACATTCTACTATATTTTTCATTTATTTTAAAATAATTTTCTATTTAAATATTTATTATAAATTTCATACCTTCTTCCTTTTCTTTTATAGCTTTCTCCAATCCTCCTTTTAAATGATTACTTAACTATAAAATAAAAAAATTATTAAAAGAAAATAATAGGAATATTTTAAACTAATCAATACATTTACTCTTTTTAAAAATTAGTTTAAAGTAAATTAGTAATCAGGCCATTTTGAAAGGACTTGTGTAGCACAGTGTTTCCCAAATTGTA
Organism: Olivierus martensii; assembly: GCA_000484575.1. Classification (NCBI taxonomy): domain Eukaryota; kingdom Metazoa; phylum Arthropoda; class Arachnida; order Scorpiones; family Buthidae; genus Olivierus; species Olivierus martensii. The sequence goes on along the minus strand of AYEL01081799.1, from coordinate 7,289 downwards.
TTCTATAAGATATTATTTGGTGTTTTGTAAAAGAAAAAATAATATCGGAAATATTTTTCATCTAAAATCAATCAATAGTTTTGATGTAATGATTTAATAAAATTACTTACTTTCATTAATTTGATATTTTTTATTCTATCGTAATGTGAAAAACAACTGTCACACAACCTACAACATAAAACTATGTCAAATATCACTATTTCATGGCACTATCTCATTAGTTCTACATCATTGAAGTATTCTGCAAAGGACAGTTGATGTAGTTCTGAACTTATTTTGTCAATGATAGGTTGTAAGCAAGTAAAGTGAGAGAAATGAAGACTTCTATGTTCATCAAGGAAAGTAGTTCTATGCTGGGATTTATATGAATGGACACACAATGCATTTCTTATTGCCAATTATCATTTCCACTGCATGCATATTTCTTTATTAATCTGCCATAATACTGCTTCCATTATTCTCATATATGGCAGCATTGCCTGCTTTCAGATCTTTATGTTTGTATTAGGTTATTCATTTGAAATATTTGATGTTCACTCTTCAACCTTTACCAGTTCTTATAATAATTTTCCCTAGATTTTTGCCTCATTTTAAAAAAAAATTAAGAAGTTTAGCTTTACCTTCTAATGCTACTTATAAAAGGCTTAAGGAGTGGCAAATTGAAACTTGTTTGTTATAAACAGGACTCTATATGCTATCTAATGATTCATTATTCTATATAATGTATTATTTATTACTTTCAAATAATATAAACATTCAAAGTATGACATGTTTTCATTGCATCCATACTTCTGAAGTTACCTATATCCAGCATGGAGAAAAATGTACAAACACAAAAACGTGCACACACATACACATGCACGCACACATACATACTTGAATATTGGCTACTTTGAATATTAATAAAAAATGTTTTACATCCTCCATTAGATTTTTCTGAAACTAAACTTAAATTTTAAGTATGATTTTGAATCAATTTATTTACTAAAAACATTTCAGTATATTATGTATTAACAAAATATACTGTACTTACTATCTGTGATGTGAGAATCTAAACTAATATCATTTGGAGGGCATTAAATCCTATTAGATATCTTAATGATATTAAAATAATCATATTAAAATAATTATTTTTATTGATAAACTTCCTGAGCTATAGTCAATCTATCTAAAACCAATGGTGAGATATGAAAATGTTAACAAAGTCTCTATCCACCAACCGTGCTTCAGATGACATTATCAACAAATTGCCACTATTGAAGATGTACATTCAAATATACAAATACAAGGAAGAGAAAGACTAATGTAAGTCAAAGTATGATTATGTCATACAAAAATATGTATTTTTCTTGGAATAAATAAATAAGCAAACAAAAAGAACAAGGGGCTCACAAATTAGAGACAAATTTAACAAAGGGCTTGCACGAGCCCCTAAAGCTTACCACTGTCTAGAACTACCATTACATTCTGACAGATACTTGCTAACTAGCAAATAGTTTATATTCATAATAATATTACATGGTAGTACCCAATGAGTAAAAAATTGATATCACCACATTATGACAGAATATTCAAACTATAATATCCACATGAAAAAATGTATTTAAAATTGTAAAAAATGAATAATTTTGTGTGTGTGTTATTAATAATACATAAAGAAGTAATGTATTATTAAATTTATTATTTAAATTATTATTATTTTTTAAATGCTTATTTAAATATTATTTAGTTGTTATAAAATGTTTTGTAAAAAGATATAGTAGTAATATCGTGATAGTACTGTTGCATATAGAACTGGCTTGACAATAAAATGGAACTTCCATATATATTTCTTTGTGTATTATTTTGTTTTATTTAATTATTAATTATATATAATTTATGTTTGATACATGCATTATATCATGAGTAAAGATGATAAAGATATATATAGAATAAATAAAATCATAAAATTCCTTTTAAAATGAAAGGCGTGATAATATTTATCATCATAATTATATTAATTGTTTTATCTAAGGAATATTATTTTGTAGGAATAATGCAGGTAAATTGTCTGTTGCCTTAATACTTAGTGCCATCTAGTGATATGTATTATTATAAAACAAAAGAAAAATTGGTCCCCCTAGTCCCTATAAAAGGACCAGATAAAAAAAAAAAACTATACAAATAAATCCTCAGCTTATAATGACCAATAAAGTATAGAATTTTAAAATGTAGTTTTGGGATACAACCCATCTTCAATACTTTTGTTACACAATGAAAAGATACAACTAATGTATACTAAATTAAAACTGAACTGCAATATATATCAGGGATAGTCAAATTTCATGTCATTAGAAGCCAGGTAGGAGAAATTTAAATACTTGAGGGCCACAATTAGTTTCTTTTTGGGTAAATGAGAGCTGCATCAATTTTTGTTATTAATCTTAACAATGGTTTCAAAAATTATATATTTCACACACATTTATTTAATATAGATGTGTACTACTTTTTACAATTGTGAAGAAGTTAACTCTGGCCTATCTTATTATTATTTTATTATGCTCTTTATTAATTCTTATTATTTTCATTATTATTTAATGTATTATATTTTAGTTTAAGAGTTAATGCATTTTTCACATTCTCCGTCTCATCAGTTAGCAGTTACATATTATGGACTGGAAATCCTTCTTCTGAACAAACTCTCTCAGCTCTTGATGTCATCTAATCTAAATAATTCACCTCTGATCCAATGTGAGAATATAAGAATGATCTCTTATCGATGTTTTATTTGGTAAATAATTAATTTGTAAAGAGAATGACATGAACTGATTGCTCTGTAAACTAAGAAATTTGAACATTATGTAACTGAGTCAAGCTCCGGACTGTACATCATTCGTATAAAAACGTGTGTCAATTAACACAGAGAGGTATTCTTATTGAAGTAGAACTGATGAGTGACTTCTAACTTTTCTGTAAGGTAATGGCTTAAGTTTGTATTGGAAGTGGAGGTATTAGATATTAATTAAGATTTAAGATTATATTGATTATTGTTTTCAATAGTTGAAGTTTGATTAAATAAGTTTTTATTGATAACTTGATTTGTGCTTTATTATTGCTTAAATAAAGCTTTAGTTACACTTTTATAAGTGTTTTGAGTCAAATAAATTTATATTTTTATTATTTAACTTGTTTTGAGAAATTATTCAATTTATTATACTATAAGTTTCTAACATAATTTTTTTCTATTTAGGTCTAATACTTGTTTGATACTTTTAGCCCTAAGTTTTCTGGTTTTGTTTTTGTCGTATAGACATTAGTTATTGATAAATTGTTTTGATTTTAATAGATTTATTTATTGTAGGAAATAGTAAAAGACCTGAGCTCAGGCTGAACTCTGGATTTGTAGAATCGTTAAAACTATTAAGTTGAATTTAGATTATTATTATTATTATTATTATTATTTTTTTAAATTTTAAATAAAAATGGCAAGTTGTTTATTTTAACATATAAAATAATTATTCCAGTATTGTTTTAATTTGATCCTCCTTATTTTTGTATTTAATCATCTTATAAATTTATTATATTAAACAAAGTAAATTTATCTTATGAAAGCTTTTTTTTTTGCATATTTTATGCCCTCTTTCCAATCAGGGAGATTACTAAGGGGACGGGCCAGTTCCAACCACAGGCTGCACCCACACCCATGGAGGAGCCGGATTGTGAAGGACAGGGATCACTAGGCCGGGCCCAGTACCCCAAAAAAATCTGGGACCAGACCCAGATCCTCCTGCATGGCATGCCGACAAATTTACAACTCAGCCATCCAGCCACTATTTTTGATATTTGAAGAAAGACTTTAATTAACTTGGTATTGATTGATTTGATATTCTTATTGTTTAATATTTCATTTTGGTCTTATTATTATTAGTTGTAAGATACTTAAATCACCTCTTTAGTAAGATGGTCAAGAATATGATTAGTGTTCCTTCTGCATAATGGAGTGCCATATTAAATATGTTATCCATTTTAACAGAGAAAATAAACAGGCTTGAGTAACAGTTTACAAAATTAAATTCCTCAGGAATTGCACCAGCCACCAGAAGCTACCACCCATCCACACAGAAAGAACATATCCCTGATGTACCTGTAGAACCACTTTGGTCAGAAATGTCTTCTACCTCCTGACCAATTACTGTTATGAATGCTCCATATCCACCTATGCCAAAATGTGATGGTAAGACAAATATTAATGAAAGATTTTCTGATAAGAAATCATTAATTTATTGTTCAGGAAATTTCCTGAGACAAATGGGTTGATGTCGTAGCTGGACAGTTGGAAGGAAACCCTGCCGTGTGGTGGCGAACTGAAGGAAGAACAAGAGGAGGTGGTAGGGTTTGGTTTTACTTTAAAAATAATTTAATGGATTTGTAGAGTCATTAAAACTGTTAGGTTGAATTTTTTGATTGAAATTGAATATAGCAACTTTGCACAATAAATAATTTAATTTAAAAAAATATATTTGTAATTTAAGTATTTGCTCCATATTGACTATTGACTTATAGTATGGAGCCAAATTGAAAGTAGCAAAGAGCTTCATATGGCTCATGAGCTACAATTTGACCACCATGAATATATACAATAGAATAATCAGAAGGTATATACATAGATGTATACAGCATCTATGATCATGGAATGCAGACTGCCAGATATCAAGACTGTCATTTGTTATATGTCATTTACATTTCTCCCCTCTGTGAAATATTCCCGACCCCTATTTCTACCGCGGTAAGAACAGTCTACTTCCCTAAAAGTTGCTGTGCGGAGATTTTCCAGACTTTACAATCGAAACTACTTCCTCTAATACAGCCCCTACAGTAGATGTCAAAACCTTTGTCATTTTTCCTCTAATATACAGCCCCTACGGTAGATGTCAAAACCTTTGTCATAGACTGTACATACCCTTTATGCTTATAATAGCTAAAATAATGAATAATTTAATGAAATCTGTAATAATTATTAAACCAAACATTTTGATGCTTATATTTTATACAATATTTACAAAAATTTGGGGATATATACATTATCCATCTTACTCTTATGAAGATATTTAAAAAATGAAACATTGTAAGCACTCAGATTTTATGAAGTATATTAAATAACACATATATCTGTTATTTTAAACAATGCTAACTTCTCATTAAAAGTTTTTAGATATTTTTGAAAGAAGAATGAACTATATCAGATATGGCAGGATTTACACATGAACTGAAAACCCTTTTAAGATTCTTACAAATGAATTTACAATCTGAAGCACGTTTTTCTCAGGGAATAGACTCAATTGGGCTTATATTCTGATGGAACCAGAAGCTCAGAAATCAAAGTGGGTGAGGACATTTGCTGATTGAGTTCATCACAAATTAACAGATAGTTCTGAATGTACATTTATTTTTTCTTTGTGCAGTGGATTATCTGCTGTGTATTTTGCACTTAAGGACTTTATGGTTGATTTGTAGTATTTTCTTTTCATTTCTGAATTTTTTCCTCTTACTTGATATTCAAAATTTATATATGTATTTGTTTATTAATATATATTAATAAAATTAGTATTGTCATTCCACCAAATATCATGCAATCAGGTTTTATTTAGACAAACATAAGATTGAATTGTGTATTGACAGTATTGAATTTTAGATTGTTAATAGTCAAGATTTCAATAAAGACTACAGTATAGGCAAAGGAGATGACATGGTGATATAACAATATCATTAGCAATAGTGGTGGCTGATCTTCAGATGGGCCAAATTATAACTGTAATGAATCTTTTTTACAAAACTTTTCACAGAACACATGTTTAGTGAAATGTCATTAATAGTACCAAAGCTAAACTTGTGACAGATTCTGTATCTGAAGATCTATTTAGTTTTCTTTTTCAAGTTGATTATAGATAAGGCTTGATTTGCTTTTCATACATGAACTAATAAAAAACTAAATGGCCATTCATTGTTTATATTTACAAACTGATGGAAATTGTTCCACTTATTGTTTTATAATGAAACAATAAGATGAGTTAGGATTATAGATAAGGCTTGATTTGCTTTTCATACATGAACTAATAAAAAACTAAATGGCCACTCATTGTTTATATTTACAAACTGATGGAAATTGTTCCACTTATTGCTTTATAATGAAACAATAAGATGAGTTGGGAGAACTTCTAGTTCTCTTCGTATCATTAATTTGCTATTCAGATAATTGACTTTGCTCAGCAAATCTCCAAGATAGTTCATGCTACTTCAAACAAAAGTTTTTTTGGCTTTTCAAGGTACAGTAATGATGGCTTGCACAAAGTTGAATCAAACATGTTGTGTACATGTGATAAATGATGAAATTTGAAAGAAAAAAAATATATAATTTATTTGTATATAATCTGCTTTATAATTTTATTTGTTATGATCAATATACATTTGTTTTTAGTTAGGGAATCTCTACACAAGTAAAAATGTATATAAGTTAGGGGATTGTCTGCATGGAATTTTATTTTATCATTTCATTTTTTCATTAAATTTTTAAATTTAATAGGATAGATAATTATTATATTTAAAAGTACAAGTAAAAATGTATATAAGTTAGGGGATTGTCTGCATGGAATTTTATTTTATCATTTCAGTTTGGATATTAAATTTTTAAATTTAATAGGATAGATAATTTTATATTTAAAAGTATTTTTTTCACTTAAAAATGTTAAATTATATCATTAGTAAAATTCTTAATTTTTTCAGGTACATTTATGCTATGTAGGATATCTAGATAATGGTGAAGAATTTTCATCTATGAGAAATCGTCCATTTTCATTTCGTCTTGGTAATGCTGATGATGTTGTAAAGGGATTGAGTTCTGGAATAGAAGGTATTGTAATTATAACATAGCTTTGGATATGAAGGTCCTAGCCCACAAAATTTCAAAATTTGAGTTATAACCATTGATGGAGTGTAAAAAAGTCTAAATTTTACATTTTAGACTGTTTATACTCCCATCAATAGTTAACTCAAATTTTGAAATTTTGTGGGCTAGAACCCTTCACATCCAAAGTGATATAATAATAATAATAATAATAATAATAATAATAATAAACATCTCACAAATCTCATACACGAACCAAAAGACACACCTTCCTTACACACGGCATAACTTTCATGAAACCCAAGAGCACAAACACCGGAAACCCATCACAATACAGACCAATCACTTGTTTACCAACACTATACAAAATTTTAACCTCATGTATCACCAACAAAATATATGCACACGT
>AYEL01081798.1:0-10816 GCA_000484575.1 Olivierus martensii | reverse complement strand
AGTTAACTCACAATTAAACATCACAAGTAGCTATGTCTTGACTCGTGTCCGACATAGCACTTTGACCCGGAAATATTCCGTGCCCACATTGATGTACTATAACATAATTATTATTATTATTATTATTATTATTATTATTATACCAAACAAAACAGAGTTTCACAATCAAAGAGGAAAAACAAAAGAACTACCTTTGACTATAAAGAGATCCAATTGAAGTTCTACCCTAGAGCCTAAGAATTGTCCAGTCAAATTATAAAAGCTGTTCCTAAATTGCAGCCTTTTGCAGATCAAGTGGTGTGATATCTATAAGTCTGAGTAGTTTGAATAATTCATAAAAGATTTTGATATTGCTCCCAGTGCCCCAATGATGATGGGGATTACCTTTTGTATGTTTTGTCCATAATTGAGTAAGTTCAATTGCTAAATCTCTATATTTAGTGGATTTTTTTGCAACTCTTTTTCCTCAATCCTAGCATCACCTGGTATTGCTACATCAGTAATCCACACCTTTCTTTGCTCTATAATTGTAATATCGGGGTTCTGAACAAGGTGGAAATCAGTTTGGATTCTAAAATACCAAAGAATTTTCACATTACTATTTTCAACAACTTTTTCAAAACTTTGTAATCCCACCAGTTTTTTGTCATTTCAAATCCATGTACAGCTCCAAGACGATAAAAACAGGCTTATGGCCTACCTGCAGTATATGGTGCAGATAAAGAATGGGTAATGAGACTTATGACACAGAGACTACGTTTTTAACAACAAACAACTTCCTTTATTAGAGAGAGAGAGAGAGTTTACAATAATACATAAACTCTGAACATATTTGGACGATAAATATCTTTTGATTATACAAACAGAAATTAAATCTAGTTTCTTCTTCTTCTTTTATAGATTGAGGCATTCGTTGTATGGTTCAGTTCCTCTTGCGGTTAATTACAATTCAATTCCTTTGCGAATTGAGGATCACACTGTCCTCTTATTAATGTCCCGTTTAATCTGGATGTTTTATTCCGTGCCCACATTGATGTACTATAACATAATTATTATTATTATTATTATTATTATTATTATTATACCAAACAAAACAGAGTTTCACAATCAAAGAGGAAAAACAAAAGAACTACCTTTGACTATAAAGAGATCCAATTGAAGTTCTACCCTAGAGCCTAAGAATTGTCCAGTCAAATTATAAAAGCTGTTCCTAAATTGCAGCCTTTTGCAGATCAAGTGGTGTGATATCTATAAGTCTGAGTAGTTTGAATAATTCATAAAAGATTTTGATATTGCTCCCAGTGCCCCAATGATGATGGGGATTACCTTTTGTATGTTTTGTCCATAATCGAGTAAGTTCAATTGCTAAATCTCTATATTTAGTGGATTTTTTTGCAACTCTTTTTCCTCAATCCTAGCATCACCTGGTATTGCTACATCAGTAATCCACACCTTTCTTTGCTCTATAATTGTAATATCAGGGGGTTCTGAACAAGGTGGAAATCAGTTTGGATTCTAAAATACCAAAGAATTTTCACATTACTATTTTCAACAACTTTTTCAAAACTTTGTAATCCCACCAGTTTTTTGTCATTTCAAATCCATGTACAGCTCCAAGACGATAAAAACAGGCTTATGGCCTACCTGCAGTATATGGTGCAGATAAAGAATGGGTAATGAGACTTATGACACAGAGACTACGTTTTTAACAACAAACAACTTCCTTTATTAGAGAGAGAGAGAGAGTTTACAATAATACATAAACTCTGAACATATTTGGACGATAAATATCTTTTGATTATACAAACAGAAATTAAATCTAGTTTCTTCTTCTTCTTTTATAGATTGAGGATTTCGTTTGTATGGTTCAGTTCCTCTTGCGATTAATTACGAATTGAGGATGACACTGTCCTCTTATTAATGTCCCGTTTAATCTGGATGTCTTTTGCTACTTATTATCCTTTATGACGATGGACTCCAGATTAACTATCGGCGATGGATTTGTTTTCATTTACCGATCCTCAGGGAATAGATTACCAGTTCTGTTTGAGTCTTCTTTTACACTTCTATGGGTGAGCACCGATTTCTCTACGTATTATTACTTTGGAGCTTGGTGACCAACTGCCGAATCGTGTCTCCGTTTCGAGTGAAATTCTTGACCCCTTTCAGTAAATAAATTGATCATCTTCCCAGGGTAAAACATCTCTTAGTATCGAATTTCCACCCTGGTTACAATTATTTCCTCCATTTGATTATAACCGAACACCTTAATGTCATTCAACATCGAGTTTATGATTGTGCAGGACAAGGTTCTTCCCGTCGATGATAATGTAAACTATCTATCGGTCGGATTACATATCTAAAGTGTCACTCTGTTTTGATTACTGATTATGTTTGATAAAGAGGTGTATAGTCACTTCTTATATTTGACCTGAATTCCAGGTCTGCACACCATATCTGTGAAAGATATTTCAGTGAATTATTTTTACTACATTATCATGGCATTTTTTGTATTCGATTTCCACGATTTTGCTGCATCCACTTATTAAATGATCAACAGTTTCATCTTTATCATTATGCAGCCTGCATTTGCTGTTGTCACTAACTTTCTGGAGCTTTGTTTTCATTATATTAGTTTGCAGAGCCTGCACCTGGGCAATTAAAATCAGTTTCGTTTTTAAGGCCATGACACACCAAACATGACGTGAAGCATAAGAAAGCAACGTCGCGCGGTTATGCACATACAATGTGTCTTGGACTATCTTTTCCCATCCGGCTACTCCAGTTAAGCGCATAGCTACGTGAAAGGAGATGAAAATATTGAACTTCAATCAATCAACATGTGCAAACAATACTGTGTGGCAAGACACAAAGAAACTAATCAACCAATAGAAACAAATGTTTTATATACTTGAAAAATGGAGAAAGTTCAATCATATTGTTGGGATTCAGATAGTCTTTTTTTGTACTTCTAAAACAAATTCTATGTCTACCTGACATGAGATTAAAAGAATACTGAAAATATATGATCACTTCTTTCTAATTACAAATCAAACACACACTGCAAATGACCTCTGTCATCCGGCTACTCCAGTTAAGCGCATAGCTACGTGAAAGGAGATGAAAATATTGAACTTCGATCAATCAACATGTGTGAACAATACTGTGTGGCAAGACACAAAGAAACTAATCAACCAATAGAAACAAATGTTTTATATACTTGAAAAATGGAGAAAGTTCAACCATATTGTTGGGATTCAGATAGTCTTTTTTTGTACTTCTAAAACAAATTCTATGTCTACCTGACATGAGATTAAAAGAATACTGAAAATATATGATCACTTCTTTCTAATTACAAATCAAACACACACTGCAAATGATCTCTGTCGGCAAATCCATGAAACATGAGGAATAACTCGGCTGCAATGTAGACAGGTTGTGGCGCAAAGTGAAGGATGCAGATTTTTCTGTCATCTTTGCTTTGTGTCACATTCCATGTGTCATGGCCTTTAATTATATCACTCCTTAACCATTGCCATGTCAAGTTATCATCAATCTTTCCATTAATATTTTTAAGATACTGCCCATGCAATATTATTATTATTATTAAAATTATATTTTAATTAAATTTCAGAATTCTTCAATTCTCTTTCTTTGGCTTTTATTTTATTACCTTATGTGATATTTGAAAGAACATAGAATGCAATTTGCTGAAAATTTCAAAAAAAAAAGAACTAAAATGATGGCATGATTTTGTCATTGGTATCATATTGCATATACAATTTTTATTAACTTTTTTATAGATTTATGCTATTTATAGAGGATCTGGAATGTCATTACTCTGAAGCATTATACAATAGGCAAATAAAAATACTGATTATTAATTACATATTATGATAGTTTCATATAGGAAACACAAAATAGTAGTTGCTTACTCTCTTGATGCAAAAATTGAATTTAGAGAAATTTATATAATTTTGACTGAGGGAAATATATTGATATCATCCTTTCTATGTAGTTGTCACTTGTCTATCAACAGTGATTAAATTCCAATAATCAAAGTATAACTTTTTATTTTAATGAAATACTTGTTTTGTATCCTTTAAAATTTCTAATTCATTGTCATTGTTATATTATAAATCTTGCTTCTTTTCAATAAAAGCAAACAACAATGTTTGTTTTTTAGTAGTTTTTTTAGGAATATTAAAATGAAAAACAAATGGTCTTTAATTCTCCATGTAACATTGTTAGATTTATGTAAAATCAAATAACAAGGATAAATCTGAGGATGTATTAAATTATTTATTAATTTCTTTGAGTTTCATTTCAAGTTACTTATTTCTACATTCTTTTACATAGATTATTTGATTTTTAGCCTATTTTCTGAAGGAAAGTGATGCTAATCATACCCTATCCATCATTAATAGATATTCATTAAATTTTAATGAAAACATCCCTACTAGATGACATTGACTTTGCATCTTTCAGCTATAAAATGATAAATTCAAACTTTTGAAATAATGTCAAAAATACATTTTATCCTTCAAAATATATGAAATTTGTCAGAATTGTCAAACTATAATAGCTAATTAACCATGTAACTTCAAAAATTATGGAGGAATTACTTTTGAGCTATTCTAGTTTTTATAAAACTTAATAGAGCTGTAAGATCATTCAACTTGACCTTTATTAATATTGATTTAAATGCCAATTTAAATTAATGTTGACTATTAATTGTTATTACTATAAATATTGGTAATTAATTATGGTGAACTTTATTATAATTTATATTAACTTTTAAGTGTAAATTTCATTTTCCTAAAACTTGAAGTAATGTCTTTAATGAAAAGTATTTTTAAATTCAAATTCATGAAATACTATTTAGTTATAAATTCCAAATTAAATTAATAAATTCCAAATTATTATTATATTTAGAATAAATATTTATGAAATTTTAATTAAAATTACTTGTAGGAATGAAAGTTGGTGGCAAGAGAAAAATTATTATACCACCTTCAGAAGGGTATGTTAATTTCTTGAGTATATATTTTTCATATTAAATATAATTTTAATTGAGCAATATTTCAGGTTTGGAAATAAAACAGTAGGTTCAGTTCCTCCTAACAGTACAGTTACATATGAAGTTGAATTGAAGGCTGTCAGTTAACAAAATTGTACAAATGGTTTTTAATGTTCTTAAGAATATTTTCAATGTATTTTTATTTATATTTAGAGATTTATTTTGAATTTATATTTGCTTTAATTTCAGTTTCAAAATTTTGTTTAAATTTTCTTTAGAAAAACTTATGAAAAATATTTTTGTTCTATATAACTTTTATTCTAATTGAATAATTTTTTTCAAATTATAAGTTCTCTCTAAAAAATTTTATGTATATAATTGTTAAATTTTATAAATAAATTTCATATTGTTATATATTTAATCTTGTTTAATTGTCAGTTCTATGAATCTCGTAGCATTGATGAGAAAATTTTTTTACACAGTTACATGTACATAACTTAGACCCTTTACCTATAAAAATAGAATTAAAAAAAAGATGTATTTACTAGCCAAATGACTCCTAGTAAATATTTTTGGAATTAAACAGAATATAAATAAATTTCATATTGTTATATATTTAATCTTGTTTAATTGTCAGTTCTATGAATCTCATAGCATTGATGAGATAAAATTTTTTTACACAGTTACATGTACATAACTTAGACCCTTTACCTACAAAAATAGAATTAAAAAAAAGATGTATTTACTAGCCAAATGGCTCCTAGTAAATATTTTTGGAATTAAACAGAATTTAATGATTGAATTTTAATTTTAGATGATTATTAATTAATAATCATCATTTAATTCCAAAAATATTCACTAAGTATCATTTGGCTAGTGATTGGTTTGTTATGATGGTATAAAAAGTATATAAATTAGGTTTGGTTGCTTGATTATTCTCTCCCGTAATTTTTCTGCATTTGTTTTCACTAAAGTGTCAGAAAAATTTTAGAAAATTTTCCAGCACACTTTCCTCAACCTCCACTTTGGCATTTCATTAAAAATTTTTATACCATTGTTTTGTGATGAATTGTGCTGCAAAAATTTCGTTTTGTACTGTGAAATTTTTTGAGAAATTGAGGTTTTTAAAATAGGGAGTTGGGGAAATGATAGTGTCTAACACTAGAATTGGAACACATCAACTATAGAAATATTATTTGCCGAATTGTGCTGTAAATATTTCTCTGCTGCAAAAATTTCGTTTTGTACTGTGAAATTTTTTGAGAAATTGAGGTTTTTAAAATAGGCAGTTGGGGAAATGATAGTCTCTAACACTAGAATTGGAACACATCAACTATAGAAATATTATGTGCTGTAAATATTTCTTTATGAAAATTTTGAAAAAATTTAAATTGATATTTAACCGTGAAATTCAACTTCCCAAAATTTGAATTTATTTGATGCGAGTTTTTTGATTTTTCAATTTTTTGTATTGTCATTATTATTGTCCTTAATGATATGGTATTCATTTTGTGCTATGAAAGACTTAAAAATGCAATTAGTGAAATGTAAGTTTCTCTATATAATATCGTGGATGATTTAAATATTTTGACACAAAAATCTGATATTAATTTCATCGATTTGTACTGTGAAATTATTCAAGTTTTAAATAAAGCTGAAGAATTATCTTCAATTTTGTATTTAGAATATATTCATTGATTGTCGAAAAATGTTTTTATAGCAGAGATAATACAAAAACCATAAATTATATCATTACCCTAAGATTTTATTGATTTTTCAGCATTTAATGAAACTGTTTAATAAACGACTGTTGTCCATTGTAATGAAAGTACTATGAAATTTTTCTGCATTTGCATTAAAATTATAAATACTTAGAATTATGAATCAATTCATATACATTTTCTAACATTCAATCTATTTTCATATTACATTTTTCAATAGTGTTGAACTGATATGTATTCAGTTAAAAAAGTAACCATTTTGTATCATATAATACAATTTTCAAGTCTATATTTTTAAGTAATGTTTTCAGATATATGAAGAGATGTAAAGGAATCAAAATATAGTACTATTTTAAAACAGAGCATAGGGGATTGAGGAAATGGAGCTATTGATAAATTTTATATAATTTCAACAGAAGCATTATTCAAATAGCAAATAAAAAGATAAAACTAAAACGCACTAAAAGTTTCGTTGTAATATACTGACCAGAAATGCAGGATATAACCCAATCTCTGAAAGCCCAGTTCAATTTTGCCTCAATTCCATTATTCGTCATTGCACTTCTCTACAAAATATAATAGTGTTAATCATTAAAATAATCAGAAAACATTCATTCGCATTATATGATCAATAAAAATCTTTAGTACGAATAAAATGGTTTCTGTAATATGAAAATATATTTTTCTTTTAGTGTTAATCATTAAAATAATCAGAAAACATTCATTCGCATTATATGATCAATAAAAATTTTTAGTATGAATAAAATGGTTTCTATAATATGAAAATATATTTTTCTTCATATAATAATTTCCTTAAAACAAAATTTTGTGGGATTACGATATTATTTATATACAAAAATATAATCTAGTCCCATATCGCCGATTATTTTAAATTTCCATGCTAATTTTTAAAATACTGTTGCCTTTAAATTTTTTAATTTGAAGTCCAATTTATTAGATAATCAGATAATCCTATTACACTCGTGAAGGAGTCAGATTAAATTAAATTGATTTTATGCGGCCGAATCGCACAGATTTATTTGGTTAAGCTAGTCCATGAAATTTGCAGTGGTAGCCAATTGTCTACTCAACTTTTTTAAATTTGTCAAGCCCTGTAATGATATTTCATTTCATTTCATTGTGTCAGTTGAGAGAGAGTCCACCCACCACATCTGTGTATCCATCTTTGTGCTTTAAGTATTTTTTCATCTTTAGTAATTACAATTTAAACAAAGTTGTAATTAATAAAAAAGATACAGAAACATGTAATAGATGAAACAATTGAACAACTATCTATATATCAAAAGATATATAGATAGACACATGTGAGTAAACAAAGTTGTAATTAATAAAAAAGATACAGAAACATGTAATAGATGAAACAATTGAATATTCCATTATATATATATATATATATAATGGAAAAATCAAAAGATATATAGATAGACACATGTGAAGCATAATAGACTTCTATGTAGTCAGCTGCGTCATCTGTTACATGTTGTAACAGATATTTCTCCCCTGGGTGTCATTCAAGAGTGGGTCTACCTATTATGTTTCATGCTTCATTAAATGAAAAAATGTTTAAAATGAAAAAAATATATATTTATTTTTATTAACTAAATAACAAAGAATATCATTTTAAACTGATATAAAAGTTATAAAAACATCAGGACTCATTCTTTGAATTCTCACATGCTATTTTAGCAAAGTGCCATTCTTGTTTTTTTAAAAGTCTTCTTTGTTTTGTCTCTTTTCACTCATACTTAAATAATAATAGAATATTAAATACTAATATTAACACAATAATATTATTATAAGGAAAGAATGTGTCTACATTCTTATATTATTATAATATATTCTACATTGATTTTGTGATCAGTCAAATTATAATATATTCTATATGTCTACATTCTAATATTATTATAAGGAAAGAATGTGTCTACATTGGCTCTCAGCCAATCCAAAAAGTACTGCATAAACATGGCTCTTGATAATGCTCTTGATGTCACCTGCAAAGCATGGAGGGTCGTCAATCAGTGTTGCCAATGTTGATATGTGTAATTTGGTAATAATCAACCTCCTTGGTAATAATAAAAACTGCGTTAGACCAAAACCTACCTTGTTCAAAATCATACTATGCAAGGTATTTCTGTATAGTGCGGTTAATCTCTATTGTGTAATGAAACTGAAGAGTGGTTGTATCCCAAAAGCATTATTTTAAATTCAATACACTATTGGTCATTATAAGCTGAATACACAAAATAAAAAACAGCTCTTAGGCAGGATACTATACTTTATATTAAAGTATAATATCCTGCCTAAGAGCTGTTTTTTATTTTGTGAATTTATAAAATATGGCAGTGTAGGATTTGGTACATTTCAGTAAGCTGAATACTTATTTGTGTTAAAAGAAGGCTGTTTATTATAAACTATTATTATACAGGCCTATGCAGGCACATTTCCATACTGATGCTGAACAGTAGTCTGTATTATAATCCTAAATATAGCCAATCCTTCACATTTGTGGGGATTAGGGGCAGAAATCCACAAATATATCTAGGCTCCCAAAACCTTAACTCTTAATACTATTGACCATATTTAGCATACAAAAAAGCAAAATAGATTAATAAAACACATATTTTATGCATTTATGATTTACTAAAATTTATTTATTTATTTATTTTTTTTTTTACATTTTTTAGCCTACATGCATCACCTATAATTTTCCATGTAAGCAAATCTCCCAAAAAATTCACCTTTAATTATTGATGGCAAACTTGCAAATAATCAAATCTGCAAAAATTAAACCTGCAAATGTGAAGGGCTAACTGTATCACTCTTATATTTTAAATGAAAAACTTATCTACTTATAAGTTATAGAGATATAATGAATGTATAAATCATCATGTATCTAAAACAAATTTATTACCTCAGTTTGTTCTTTTAACTGGGATTCCAAATCAGAAGCCAAAGTACGATAATGATTTATATTTTTTTCTGATAAATTAAGTTTTTCTTGTAATTCTACAAATACATAATAAATTCTCAAAATATATAAAAGTTTTTTCTAAATATTATTTCTATAAATACTATAATAAAAAAATAAATTTTTTGTGACACTTTTTTCAAAATGTTATTTGAAGCCCCAGAGTTTCCTGAGACATGAACACATATTGAGAAATGCTGGCTTATTGATTAATTATTTGTTTTCATTTTGATAGAACTAGTGTCAAAATTGCAATACCTGCTTATTATGGTTGTCATTATTTTAATGGAATTATTTGTAGCATTTTATATTTAATATCTCTTATTTAACTATCATTTAATTTTTTTTTTAATGGAACATTACAAGATGCCAGGGTGCAATTTATCATTAAAGTGCAATTCTTATAAGATTCTTGTGAAAGCAAAATATAGGAAGTCTGAATTATTTTCTGAAGATATTAAAAAGTTTTTAAAAATATAAAACCAATGTCATTCTTCTCACTAAAAGTAATTTTTTTAACAAGTAATGGTTCTATTTTTGTTTATTCATTTGTTTATCATTATATATGATTAAAATTCAAGTAATTAATAAATATGTGATTACAAAACTTCTCAGAATTTTTATTTTCTGTATGTGTGATGATAATGAATAAATAATAATAAAACTTTATTTATTTGGTATTATATAAACACATACAGTGATACCTTCGGATCTCACGAACGTCTCGGTTCACAATTCCCTACTACAGTGATACCTCGGATCACGAACGTCTCGGTTCACAAACAAATCACGAACACCATTTGCGAACAAATTTTGCTTCGCTTTACGAACGATGCTTTGAACACCATTTGCGAACAAATTTTGCTTCGCTTTACGAACGATGCTTCAGTTCACGAACACATACATACAGAGTGCATGGAGCGCACGTGACTCGCGGCGCACAAAACCTTGAGCACAGCCTCGCCACCAGAAGCAATCCAGTTGGCCCAGCTCACATGGGTACAGTAGAGTCCCAACAAGTGTTGATATTTTAGTTTTTTCATTATTTAATTAAATTTATCCCTTATTATGGCTCCCAAAAAAGTT